>NDGN011417551.1:0-12350 GCA_002564285.1 Tympanoctomys barrerae
TCCTACCAATTTGGTTTGAAACTGTCTCATTGCTATTTGTTTATCAATAAAATTAAGAAAAAATAATAAAAATATAAAGATCACATTACAAATGGAAAAAAAAGTTTATGGGGACCCTGCATTATTCTAAACACTGGGGACATGTCAGTGCTGCAAAGAAAGAAACAGCTCTGTTTTCAGGGAGCTGGTATTCTTGGGAGCAGGGAGAGGAGGGGAGAAAGGCAATGTACTGAAAAGAAAAATAAAATTATATATATATATATATATATATATATATATATAGTGTGGTGACCCACACCTATCATCCCAACACTGCAGGGGCTGAGGCAAGAGGATCAAGAATTTGAGACCAGCTAGGCTACATAGTGATTTCAGGCCCGTGTGGACCACATAGTGAGACCCTGTCTCAAAAAAACCCCTACAAATTCACTTACTAGGTACTATAAACAACAAAAGGGTGAAGGTTGAGGACTAGGGAAGGGAGAGACATTGTTAATTTCAGTGGGTGGTTAAGGAAGGTCATACTGAGAAAGTGAACACTCCAGGTCTGTGGAGATCATTTTCACACATATGAAGAAAGACATTTGAGCAGAATTTTGAAGGAGAAAATTATACGGATATTTGGGCAGATGGCATTCCAGACAAGTTCAAAAATTCTAAGGCTAATGGACACTTAGAGTGTGGGAAGACTGGTGAAGAAGTCCTTGTATCTGGCACAGAGTGAGGAGAAAGAGGTCGGACAAGTGCCCGAGGACTAGGGGAGAGGGGAGAGGGGGACTAGGTTATATAGGGACCTATCTGCTATTGGCAACATACTGGCTTTGCTTTCATGGAAATGAAGGCAGCTGTGAGCAGAGGAAAGACTTGTCTGACTTTGTATTTGAGGGGGCTGAAGTAGGGCCCAAGGGCTACTGCAATCTTCCAGGCAAGAAACAGTAGAGGCCTGGAGCAGCGCTGGCATCAGTGGGGGGAGAAGTAGTGAGAACAAGGATTCCTGCTCAAGTTAGGATCAACCAGATCTGCAGAAAGACTGGATGTGGGGAGTGTCAGAAAGGGGAAAGGGGATGCAATGGGGGATCAGGGACGACTTCAACAACTCAACAGCTCAAACAACTGAAAGAGTGAAATTGCTACTGATGGGCTGGGGAAGCCTGAGGGAGGCATAGGTCTGTGGAGATAATTTTCCACACACGTTAAGATTAAGGTGCTACTAGACCTTCACCATAGAAGCTGATGGACTGTGGACATACTGGCTCAGAGCAAAGGATCAGGCTGGAGGCAGAAATGGGGAGACTCTAGTGCATAGGGGATATTATTAGAAAAAGATCATGAGAACCTTCTCTTTGTACAGATGTCATGAGAATTAGATGAATTCAAACATTTAAACAGTGCGTGCTGCTGGGTATGGTGGTTCACACCTGTAATCCCAGCACTTGGGGACAGAAGAATTGCTATGAGGCCAACCTGGGCTACATGGCGAGTTCAAGGCTGGCCTGATTTACCAAGTGAGGCCCTGTCTTGAAGAAAAAAAAAAAAAAAAAGACACTGCAGCACATAGCAGGCACTCAGTAATGCTCAGTTATCATTGACTGACTCAATAATGGTTAGTTTTATTTAACGATAATACAAAATCATTAGAAATGATACAGAATTTTTAAAAAACGAGATTATAGGAATTCAACAATAGTTGTTATATTGCATCTTATTGTTTTCAAAGTAGTTGTTCAAATTATCAGACATAAGCATGTAAAATTGGTCAAAAAATTAAGCATTAACTGTTCCTTTCAATAAAACCAATAAGGCGCCAGGGAGATGGCTCAATGGAATAAGTGCTTCCCTGGCAAGCACAAGGGCCTGACTTCAACCCCTAGTTCTATCAAAAATAAAAAATAAAAATTAGTAGTACAATTATCTTAGCTGTCCTATCTTATTTTCCTTCCTTCTTTCTTTTCTCCTTTCCCTTTCCCCAGTTGGTCTTTCCTTTTGAGCAGATTCTTTCCCTTTCACAATATCTACCTTTTGGATTTTCTTTATTTTTTCAGGTTCTTACACTAGGGAGACAATATGATATTTACACATGTGGATCTGATTTACTTCACTTATGAATATGGTCTCTAGTTGCTTCCATTTATGTATAAAAGCCTTAAACTTACCTTTCTTTATATATGAGTAATACCCCATTGTATAAAAATACCACATCTTGCTTATGGATAGGAAGAAGCAACATTGTGAAATGGCCACTCCCAAAATTGTTACATAATTTCAATGCAATCCTGATCAACATACCATTAATATATCTGTGAGGACCTCACAGATCTGGAGAAAACATTCATAAAATTAATCTGGAATCAGAAGAGCCCTAGAAGAGCAAAAGCAATTCTGGACAATGAAGATATGGCAGAAGGCATCACATTCTCTGACTTGAAATTATATTACAAAGCTACTGTGATAAAATCAGCATGGTACTGGAAAAAAACAGACTTGAGGATCAAAACAGATTAGAAAATGCAGACACAACTACAAACACACTCAGCCACCTTATCTTTGGTGAAGGGGTCAAACATGTTCATGACTGTCACTTTATGTCACATGCTCCCCCACTAGTTTCCCACCATGGCCAACTCTGTGCCATCTTCCACGCTGCTAGTCAGAGTGATCTTTCTGAAGCACATATCTGACTATCCCTCCCTGCTCAGACCTGCAGTGGATCTGCACTGCCTATAGGATAAAGCTCACACATCATAGGCTGCCCCTGAGGCATTTCCTGATAGGTCATTGCTACCCTCCCCAGCCTCCACTTCTGTGGCTACCTCCCCCTCTATCCTCCAGCAATCATAGAAAACCCTTTGTTCACAGCTTTGTGTCTTTGAACATCTGCCTTGACTTGTCCCACACAAACCTGTGTATGAGTGAGTCTCACAGACTCTGCGAAGCCTCACTCACACCCAGGGGCTGTCCCTTGCCTGCAGAGCTGCTGCGCATGCTTGCAGGTCCTCCCAGAGGAGAAAGCCTGTGCCCCTCCCATCACAAAGCACGGAGCTTAGGGAAGGTGATCAGGGGACAGTGAATGCACAAAAGATCGAAACCTGACTCACCAATGCAGATGTTACTATTGTCAACCATGTTTTAGCTCAGAGAGGCCCAGAACAGCGAAGGCACTGCCCAGGTTACTCAGCTGGTAAACATCATGGCCAGGAGTAGTCCCAGCTTGAGTTAAAATTCTGTGCTCAGATACTGACGTACACAACTAACAATCTTAGGCCACTTGGGGATAGTGGAGGCCCTTGGTCTTCCAAGTGTTCGTACTCAGAAGGGATCCAGGCAGAAGTAAGTACTCATTTGTCCATTCAATAATTCATTCATTCAGCCAGATGAAGTGGTATATTCCTGTAATTCCAGTGATATGGAAGGCTGAGGCAGGAGACTACTGAGCTTGATCCTAGCCTGGGCAACGGAATGATTTAGCAAGACTCTGTCTCAAAAAACACAAAAGAGCTGGATATGTAATTTAGTGCAAAGACCCTGGGTTCACTCCCAATCACAACAAAATAATGATAATAGTAATAATTTAATCATTATTCTCTTTTGTTTACTCCTCATTTTTGCATTTATTCATTCACTCAATTGTTCACAATCAATTAATTGATTATATTGCAATTTTTACTTCTAGACACCAACCCTACTCTCTCAGACCTCAGAACCTGAAGAGAAGCAGGCCAAGGGACAAGGTGTCACAGGGTAGGAATAGAAGATGCTGGAAGGCGGCCAGGGTTTGCCAGATGGCCCTGGAAGAAGGATATTCTAGCCTGCATCTGCAGTATGTGTAAACACCCAGTCTCCTGAAACAGTTTCAGAAAGAAGCTTCCTGGGGGGATGAGGCAGAAGTCATTGCTGGGACAAGATTGGCAACATTGGGTAGAGCTAGGGTCAAGACTAATTTGGAAGTTAGGTAAGGCAAAGGTTAAGGGTTTTGGGTTAGGTTTGGCTTTAGGGATTAGATCTTGAAACCGGATTGTTCTTAACTTGCCTTTTCCAGAAGGATTTTGGTGGCTTGTATCAGTGGTAAAGACCTGTATTTATGATTAGGCCTGCCGAAAACCGAAGGCTCTGGATGACCTTTAGTGTTGGGATTCGAGATGCAGTTCGTTCGAAACACTCTGAGGAGGGAAACCCACATTAGCTGGGTAAAACGTCCTCATTGTCTTCCTTCCTACAGCACAGGTGCACTGACTGAGGTCTTGGGCAGGTCACTTAACCCTTCTGGACCTCCTAGTGCCCACTTGTTAAATTCCTGCCCGATCAGTATGTAGTTGGCGTACTGGATGGCTTCTCTGGGTCAGACAGCATGGATGTGCCCGTCCACTGCGGACAACACCCCAGGGGCCAGCAGGAGCCATCCCCTACTCCACTTCCAAGAATACAACGGATGCTTGTTCCTCAAGGCTGTCTCTGGGCCACTGCCCCCATTTCCCCGCTTACCTACTTCAGGAACCCCTCAGCGGCTGCCCAAGTATGCAACTCACCTGTCCGGAGGAACGGGCAGGGCACCTCTGGACAGGCTGCCCGCTGCCCCTGCCGGCCCGGCCCGCGCGGCGCAGCCCCAGGCGGGAGCAGCGCAATTACGCTAATTACAGCGCGGCCTCAGCGACTGGGCGAGCGAGGCCACGCCGTCCCTAGAACGCCCCCGGCCCGGCGAGCGTGGGAACTGCAGCGCCCTCCGCCCCGGGCGGCGGCGGCTGTGTCGGGGACTCCGCCCTCCCGCTCTGCTAGGCGCTCGGACCCGGCGGCCGGGCGCAGGCGGCTTCTTTCATCCTCCGGGCCAGCTCACGTCAGTCCCCTTCCGGGGCGGGGAGCAGCGGCGGCCTCAGCTCCAGTCGCAGGGACGCTGGGGGCCGGCGAGAGAGGAGGTTCCCACGCCCAGGGCGCCGCGCCCGCCGGTGAATCCGCCCCACGCGCCAGGTTTGTTCGCTCGCCGACTCGCCCGTTTACTCGCTGAACAACAGTTTTCAGACTGCCTTCTAGAGAAGTCTTCCTTCTGTAAAGATGTACATGGTAGCCCAGCGCCATGAGATGGTTCTCAGCGTCTGGGCGCCCTCTCAGTCAGGACCTGCTCTGTGTCCCGCCTGCACCCACCCGACACCAGGAGTGGACCCCCATCTCTTGGGCGTGGAGATGATGGGCCTGACCAGCGTCCTATGGCGACAGAAGCGTCAGACGTGTGTTCTCCAAGCAGCTCTTACCACTCCAGCACTGAGAGTGTGCAATCAACGCCTGTGTCACCAAATAAAACTGACCACAGCTGGCCTTGCTGGTGCACTTCCGGTAGGGCAGGCATTGGGCTAAGCGCTTTCCATGTACTGTCTCATTGAATGGGTACGCCAGGCTCAGGGACTGGACATTCTGATTGGATTCCCATTTTACACAGAGGGAAACTGAGGCTGAGAAAGTAAGTTACTTCTGAAAGGCCACCTAGTTGGAAGCCAAAGGGGTGAGATCTGAACCCACCAAGCTGAGAGAGTCACTGAGACTGAGCACTGAGCAGTACGCAAGGAGCGTCACTGCCCTCTGCCTAAGTCTTCTCCCACCTCTGGTTTACAATAGCCAAAGACCAGCGCGGTGCCTTCTTTTTTCTTCTCACTCCAGTAACTGGGTCAAAATACTCAGGGGGCAGATGCAAGATTTAGTGCTGAGGAAAGGCAGGAGATAGAGAAGGCAGCCTGAATGTTTGCACGCTCTGGGCCTTGGTTCCTCATCTGTAAAATGGGCACAGTAGTCCCATCCACCTCCCTTGAGGCACTACTGATTGTTGTTCTTCAGTTCACTAATTTTGCTCATCCACTTAGCTAGTTCTCTTTTTTCTTTCCTTTTTTGTTATTATATGTTTGCCATACATAATGAATACCTTCATTGTGGGGAACTGGAATACATGCTCTTTGCATCTGGATCCTTCATGCTTCCCTTCTCCCCCCACCTCCAGATCCCCTTCCCATCTCTACAGTCTGTCTCCCTGCTTCCTGCAATCTTTTATTTTGCTCCTACGTTGTTTATACTTTGGTTTCACACATTTAAAAATGTGATATTTAACCTTCTGTTAAATATCACATAACTTACATATTTCTTGAGTGTCAGCTCTGTGCCTGCCTACTGGGAGAGATGTGCCACGCCAGCTCCACTACACTGGGAGTAGGGCATGACGTACATCAGGGATGCACCATGCTCAGCTTTTTCCCAGCCCTGACCCCAGCCCCAGGCAGCTCTGTCAAAGCAGTCTTATGCCTTGCCTGGCTGGGAAAGCTGAAGCTGAAGGTCCAGCAGTGGCTCTCCCATAGCAGCTGCCATGAGTCAGTGCCCAGGGTCAAGCTGACCAAGCCCACCTCTGGGCATCAACTCCCCATGTGACCTTAAGCCAGCCACTTTACCTCTTGGAGCTGCATCCCATCCTTTCTGGGTGTGGAGGACGTGGTTGGGTGAGCTCCAAGCCCTTGCTGCTTTGGGAGGCCTTTCCAGGAACTCCTGGGAGAAATGGGGCATCCCTCCCCATGGGCACAGTGACTGCCAGGAACTTGGTCACTGCTGAATTCTTGGCAGTAGCCAGGTGAGGACACGCAAGAAAGCACCTAGAAAAGTCAGCCAAAAGAGGATTTAACCCCAGCAGGTCACTGATCCTTGTAAGGTTCAGTTTCTTCATCTTTTGAATGGGGCAAACCTTCCTACCTTCCACTGTTGGGGAGTAAGTGAGACTCAAGAGAACAGGTGTTCTGGACACATTTGCCCTGCCCCTGCTCTCTGTGCCCAGTGGCCTGGCCTCAGTGTATGTCCCCTTTCTGGTTTTCCTACTTTCCTACATGCATCTAACCCTCAGTTGGGCATGCACCAGATACTAATCACCTCAGGAATTTAGATGAGACAGAGTTGTTGCTGTTATTTTTTAGAGGGGTGTCTCTTTTCTCTTTGGGAACTCTCGGTGACTCTGAGACCTCAGAGTAAAGGAAGGAAAAAGAGCTGCAGTGGTCAGAACTCTGGGGAAAAGGAAAACAGCCACCTCACTACACTCCTTTCTTGTACTACCGCCCTCTGCCTGGACATCATTTCCCTTCATCCCGGAGTCCCAACTATCACTACCCAGTGGGGTCAATTTTAGTTTCCCTGAGCAGGGTGAGCTGTTTCTTCCCTCAGGCAGTCTGAGCATAGCCTGTTTCACCCAAGGCCTCTATTATCTTTTTTTTTTTTTTTTTAATGTATTTGGTACAGGATCTTACTCTGCAGCTCAGACTTACAGTGAGCCCCTGTTTTAGCCTCCCCAGTGCTGAGATTACAGGTGTGCGCCACCAGACCTGGACTCTGTGGCCACCTCAGACGGCCCTGGGGATGGGACTGGCACACAGTGGTGCAGAGGATCAAACTCTGGTCCCTGCACTTGCCTAAGCAAGCACTTAGTCTGCTGAGCTATCCTGCTGGCCCCTATTATCTTTGTAGCTCACCACAAGCAACCTAGGGTCCATCTTATTATACGTAGCAACATGCATGTGAAGAAGCAAATCAGGAATACAGACATGAGTCTGTATTCAAGTTTGTGGAACCCCCAAAAGAACTCTTGCCCACTCTGTGCCATGCATTCCTTCCAGAAAGAAAGAAGGGGAGAAAGGGAGAACATTTGCTGGGGTGAAGTCCATCCTACCATCTTTTCCTCTCTTCCTCTCCTCTTGCCCACTTTGACAGTGGCCCTCAGCAAGCTGCTTCTGCTAGCAGGAGGCTGCTGGGATGGGGAGCCCTCCAACAGGAGGGCTCACAGGCGTGAATGTGAGCTTTGCTAGGAATATGGATCTTCTTGAAAAAGTCATGTCCTTAACAGGTGACCTTGATATTCTTCTGAAGGTAATCCTAAAGGGCAGAAATTCTGAGACTTCTGAAGCTTCATATTCATGATCAATAGTCTAAAATTGGTCTTTGGCAATGGAACATTTGACATGTGGCCAGTTAGAACTGTACTGTTGTTATTAACACAAAAACTTTCAAGATTTAATACAAAAAGTGGAATATTGCATTAATTTTTATTTTTTTAATTTTTTGTATTTTTTTAGGGAAGGGTCTACAGGGTGTTCAGGGTCTCACGACTAGGTCAGACTTGTAGTGATTCTCCTGTTTACAGCCTACCAAAAGCTGGGATTACAGACATGCGCCACTGTGCCCAGTGTCTCAGTGTCTCAACTGTGTCTCAGTGTGCCCCGGAGGCAGGGCCGGCATACATTAATTTTTTAAATATTTTCATCTTATTAGTATATATTTGCAGTACATGCAATTTACAATCATCTGTGGACTGCATACATGTACATATCACAGTTACTTTTTCAGTCCCCTTCCCTTTTCCCTCCTCTTGCCTCCTGTAATTCCCCTCTCTGGTTTTCATTCTTGTTGATATCATTAATCTAATCTTAGCTCATGTGATGACATATAATGTTTACATTTATTGAAATTAATAGGTTCCTGTACAGGGTGCATCTTTACTCCTCTTACTTCCCCGCCTCCTCTCTTCACTTGGCTTCCTTATTCCCATGAATCCCTTCTGTTTCCAGAGATCTATCTCAGGGCTAGCCAAATAGCTCAGCAGATTAAAGTGCCTGCAGGCAGGCTCAGGGGCCAGGGGTTCGATCCTGGGCCCCACCCCAGGGGCACGCTGAGATGGCAACTGAGACTAGGCGTGGCACGCGCCTGTAATTCCAGCTCTTGGGAGGCTGTAAACAGGAGGATCACTACAAGTCTGACCTAGCGGTGAGACTCTGAACACCCTGTACACCCTTCCCTAAAATAAAAAATAAAATAAAAAAGTAAAAAATACTGAGAGATCCATCTCCTTGTCCCCATACATTCTCTATGTGTTTGTACTTTGCTACCATACTGTATTTTAGCTTGTGTGTCTGATTTATTTTACTCAACATTGTATTTTCCAGGTACATCTGTTTTCCTGCAAACGTTCCGAATATGACATTCTTTTTAGCTAAGTAGTATTCCATTATATACACAGACCATAGTTCATTTATCCCATCATCTGTTAATGGGTATATTGGCTGCTTCCAGGAGTTAGCTGCTATGAATTGTGCTGCCACAACACTGGTGTACGGTGTATCCCTGTGTGATATCTTAAGCTCTTTTGAGACAATACCTAGTCTGGAGGATAGCCAGACTATATGGAATTTCTAATTTCAGTTCCTTGAGAAATCTCCATATTGGTTTGCACAATAGTTTACTAGTGTACATTTCTACTAACAATGTAAGAAGGTCCTTTTTTTTTTTTTTTTTACTACAGCCATGCCAGCATTTATTTATTTTTATTTACTATTTTTATTTATTTTTTTTAGTACAGGGTCTATAGGGTCTCACTACACAGAATGGACTTGTAGTGATCCTCCTGTTTTCAGCCTCCCAAGTGCTGGGGTTACAGGTGTGCACCACTACACCCAGCCTTCATTGGTGTCTCAGCGCACCCCCAGGGTGGGGCTGGCACAGAACTCTGGGGATTAAACCCAGTCCCTGTGCCTGTCTAAGCAGGTGCTTTAATCTGCTGAACTATCTGGCCAGCCCTGATTTTATTTCATGTCTTAATGGTTCCTATTCTTTCTGAAGATGGAATCATAGCATCATTTTAATTTGCCAGAGATGTAGAATATTGTTTTCACATATCTGTTGACTATTTGTATTTACCCTCTGTGAATTGTCTGTTCATTTCATTTGCCCATTTCTTTTATCTTTTCTTTCTTCTTTTTTATTTTTCTCTTTCTGATGCAACAGGGTCTCACTACGCAGTTTAAGCTGTCCCTAAGCTCACTTTGTATCCCAGCTGGTCTGGAACTCACAACAATCCTCTTGCTGCAGCCTCCCAAGTGCTGATATTACAGATGTGTGCCAGTCAATTTGTCCATTTTTTGGCTGTGTCTTTGATCTTGGGGGTTTTCATTTTTTATATTATTTATTGCAATGACATTATTTTGGATGAGGTGGGTTAAAGTGAACTTGTTATTTAATTTAATTTTACTTGTCTGTCTTCACTTTTTAAAGTGTGACTATAAGAATACCTGCAATATCATATGTGACTCACATTTTTCCTTCCCTTACACAGCACTAAGGAGCTGAAGGACCAGCCATGCCATCACTTCCTGGCACCAGCCAGCTATGGGCTGAAGGAAACACTAGACTGTGACACCCCATGAGAAAAGATGTCACTTCTTTCCCCCAAGGTAAAGCCACCCCAATTCTCCTTTCCACCTTTACATGGTTAGTTGCTGGGGACATAAATAGTAGGCACCATCTTCCAATGCTACTCTCTGTTCACAAAAAGTCAGAATCCAGGGCCCTGCAAATTCCTCCTAGGCTGCTTCTAGCCAACCAAAAGCCATGCTGTCTCATACAAAGGAAGCCCACAGTGGTCCCTTCCTGCCTGACCCAGACTGCGGGGTGGGAAGGGATCAAGAGGACACAGAGAATCCCCACCCCACATTCTAGAGACCCAGCCAGGACAGCACTAAGCTGGACATTCAGGAAGCCCATGACTCCTCCCCCAGCACAGGGAACTAGCACAACAGCCCAGAAAGCAGGGCACACCCATAAAACAAGTAGACACAATCACACGGACCCCATCAGTTGGAAGACAGCAGGTCTCTCCCTCACTCTGTGAAGAAAATGAAGACAAGGCCCTGCAGCTAACAGCAACCCTAAGCACTTCTTCAGGGCTAAGCATCAACCCCAGCTCAGCACATGGCTTGCTGTGTAACCTAAACCATCACCTACTCCTTGACTCTGAAGAAATTGCTCCCGTTGCATTGAAACCTCCTCCCTGCCAATGCCCACACAGCTTTCAGATCCATTATCAGGGGGCACCCAGGCCCCTCCACTGCCTTTGCCTAGTGACAGACATCTGTAAGGCAGTGGGATTATGGGCTCCTACAGCCCTGGTTCTATTTGCTCCAAAGGGCCAGCCAGGTCCCAGTGCTTCTTACAATGACACCGTTTATTAACTTTTGGTGGAACACTAATCTCAAATCTTAGGGCTTAAACTAGGAGCCATCTATTAGTTTGTGATTCTACATGCAGCAGTCTGGCTGGACTCAGCGGCGTTCTGCTGCTGGTATCCACCGGCTCATTCATGTGGCTACAGTCAGCTGGGAACGCCACCAGGGTTGGATGGCCCAGGATGGACTGAAGGTGACCTAGTGTTTATTAAATGCCTACCATGCGCCACGTACTGTGGGCAATACCACAGTGGAGACAAATTAAAGTTTACTGAGCTCCAGCCTTTTGTTGGGCCAGTCAGAGATGGAAATTTTAGCGTTATTATCTCACCTAATTCTCCCAATCACCTGATCAGAGAGATGGCATTATTGTCACCGCTACTGTACAGACGAGGACACAGAGACTCAAAGAGGAGTGGTGATTTGCCTGAGATGTCAAGACCCAGAGGTAGAATTCAAGCCCAAGACTCCCAAGTGCCTGTAGAGCCTCTACTCTGCCACTGTACCCTCCTGGCTCTTCACACACACACAGACACTCTGCCCTCACACTGCTTCAGATGTGACAGGGACAGAATGGAGATGACACTCGACATGCGGCCTTCCATGGCTTCCCCTGTAAGGTTCCCGCACCTCTTCTGTGCTGGCCAGCGGTAGAAGCAAGGTTTAGGGAAAGGTCTCAGACCGGGCATGAAGCAGCACAGTGCAGCAGGCAATGCGTAAGCCTGCCTGGTTCGGGCTCAGCACTGGCACATTCATCAGCCTGATTCTTCAGACGCATCCGGATGACGCTGGTGAGAACACACACTTCGCAGTAAGCTCCCCTTCCCAGCTGGGCAAGGTCTCTGAGCCCATTACACGGTAATCAGAGGTCAAGGTCACTCTCACTGGGACAGTCAAGGGCTCTGGAGCCAGCCTGTGAGCCTGTCTACAAAGCTGGGGAAGGACACCTGCTCGCAGGACATTAGCAGATGCCAGGGTAGGAGCAGCAGCTTCCCAAGGAGACATGTCTGCAGTCTCCTAAAAGGAGCTTGGGGATTCTGGGGCCCAAGGCAGTAATTTCTGCCAGTCCAAGGCTAGCATGCTCAGAAATGCCGCATTTCTGTGCCCAGAGGCCTATTCCCCGTGGCGGGCCTGGGCGCTAGGGAGATGGGGGGCAGTGGAAAGACCCTGGTCTCGCACTGAGCTGGTCCCTCTGCAAATTTCAACTCTACTGGTTTCTGGCTGCTGCCTAAAGTTCATGACATGCTCTTCTTGAGCAGCTTTCTCATCACCCGTAGAATAGGAGTGCAATTCTCCACCTTAGCCAGCGCTTCCTGTGCGTCTCAAGCTAAGGGAAGTACACCGAGA
>NDGN011417562.1:0-10616 GCA_002564285.1 Tympanoctomys barrerae
GTGGTAATTTCACTCTTTTCATTCCTTATTGCTTGAATTTGAGTTTTTTCTTTCCTCTTTTTGTTGAGGTTAGCTAGGGGCCTATCAATTTTATTTAATCTTTCCAAGAATCAGCTTTTGATTCGTTAGTTCTTTGTATTTTCTTTGTCTCGATTGCATTAACTTCTGCTCTAATCTTTATAATTTTCTCCCTTCTTTGGGCTTTGGATTTGGTTTGCTCTTCTTTATCTAGATGTTTGAGTTGCAGTATGAGGGTATTTATTTGTTCCCATTCTGTTTTCCTAATGTATGCATTCACAGTTATAAATTTCCCTCTAAGAACTGCTTTCATTGCATCCCACAGATTCCAATAAGTTGTGCTTGAATTTTCTTTGAATTGTAGATATTGTTTAATTTCATCTGTAACCCATTGGTTGCTGAGGAGGGTGTTGTTTAATTTCCATGTATTTATGGGGTTTTTGTGGTTTCTTTTGTCATTTATTTCCAGTTTCATCATGCTGGCATCAGATACTACCCATAGGATAATTTCTGTTTTCTTGCATAAAAAATACTTAAGTATGACCTATGGACTAGTATATGATCTATTTTAGAAAATGTCCCATGTGTAGGTGAAAAATATGTGTATTGAGATGTTGTTGGATGGAACACTCTGTATAAGTCCACTAAGTGCATTTGTTCCAAGTTCTGGTTCACTTCTTTGCTAATTTTTTGTCTGCTTGACCTATCTTTTTGGGATGGGCGAGTGTTAAGTTCTCCTGTTGAGATTGTGGTATTAAATATTAGATTTTTATGTCGATTAAGATTTATAGTATATAGTTTGGTGCTTTCATGTTTGATTCATACATATTTATAAGTGTTACCTCTTCCTCTTGTATTTTTAACCTAACCAGTATGTAGTGGCCTTCTTTATTTGATTTGGTCTTTCTTGACTTGAAGTTCAGACTGTCTGTGAACAGGATTGCTACCCCTGCTTTTTTTCCGAGGTGTTGGGGCATGTTGTATTATTTTCTATCCTTTGACTTGCAGCCTATAAATTTGTTATGAGTTAAGTATGTTTCTTGTATACAGCATTTTGTTGGATTTTGCTTCCTAATATACTCTGCCAGTCTATTTTAATTGGTGAATTGAATCCATTTACATTGATGGTTATAAGTGAGATGTATTGACTTATGATTAACATGTTGTTTACCTACTGTTGTATACCTCTTTTTCTCATTTGTTTAATTGTTTGCCCCACTTGGTTGGTTCATTCTGCTCTCATTTATGGAGTTATGATTGTTTTGGTCCCTCTCTTGAATGTCTTTTAGTAGTCTGTAGGGTTGATTTAATCGACATGAAATATCTAATATCCAATACCACTTGGTAATAGTATCGGTGGGTGCTACAGTAGTACATGCACCAAATTTTGACAACAAAGGTCAGAGGGCAGTATTATACAAAATGACAAAGAGAAGGAGCAAAATGCATTCTCAGGCCCCAAGTATAATGATGTTCCCATTAGGTCCTTTTAGGATACATAAAAGATTCAACTAAGGTGCTATAGAAAGCCCCAGGTGAGGTCCTAAATTAGTCTGCAATTCCTCCTTTTGGTGCTTCCTTCCAACTTAGGGCACTCGTCATTCCCTTTTGTCTCTTGAGTGAAATTACTCTTAAGTATAAATTTCCACAAGTATGAAAATGATTGAAGTGGGCGGGGTCTGCACAGCCATATCTGTTATCTCCTTAATATGTCTCTCTTGCCTCTTTTTGTATTATAGTACATGACTTAAAGCGAATAATTTGTCCCAAAGTCGATGGAAAAATAATTAAACTGACTATGCATGTGTAGTCATAGATATATGTAGTGACCAGAAGGATGTTGTTCCTCAGGTGCATGCCAAGATGGCACTTCTGGCTATCAAAACCCCCTCAGTAAGCAGTATGTGGGAAACCAGTCATACTGCTGAAAAGCTCAGGGGTGTCTAAGGATGCTGGAGTATGTGACCTTGCTTGTCTAACACAAACAGGCAGTGTGGTGTAGTTATGTCATCATAACTTACCAGTGGACAAACCATGCATGTGCTGTTAATACAAGAATGTAAATATGTGATAAAAACCTGTATAAGAATTATACAGTAAAGATGCAGATGGCTCTTGCACTCTGCTGTGCTCCGTGCTGCCTGTTGTTGTCACTGTCTTTAAGGGTTCTTAAAGAACCTGGGGACATCATTTGCAAATTGTCCCTTGGGCCTCCTGAAGGGACCTATACAGTCACTGCCCAAGCTCACTATCTTCGTTCCTTTGCCCACCTCCTTTCCTGAGATCCTGTGGTTTTACCCACTAGCCAGTAGCTGAAAGAGCTAATGCCTGCAATGGGTTCCAGGATTTGCCCCAGTCCAAAAGATGTTGTCCTGTACGGCTCGGGCTTAGCCTCTGTTAGCTGCTCAATGCATTGCTTGGTAGCTTCTGTATGTGAATCTATTATTTTCATTTACCTAGATGGATATTGGAAGAGGTTTTTTGGTGAAAGACGGACATTTCAACAGTTGAAGTAGCAGTTGTTCTCAAGTATAGTAGCCTCATTAAAATGAAGCTTATCTACTTGAAGTTAGAACAAAACAGCTCTGTAAAAATTCATTTTAAAGCAATTAAGAAGCAGTAACTTGAAAGGATTAATTTATTCAGCAGACATTTATTGATCAACTGGTCTGTGCTTGGAAAAATAATAACTCATCTCAAGCATAATACAAACATTCAAGGCCTTGCTGCTGGTCTTGCAGCTGTTTGTACCTGCTTTGGTTACTGTTTTATAGGTTCTGGGATATGAAATGACTCCCAGGGGCCACAGTTTGTTAGGTTTCAAGGCAGGTCTGAAGATTGCAAATTCTCTGACCTTTGGCTCTCACTGACCATATCAGAAAAAGCTGCCAGTATCTTTTTCTCATTTTGGTGGCAAGGAGCTACCTGTAAACATAAATACTTCCCACAATACCATATTACTGCACAAAACCAAAAACCTTTCCTTTTTTTCTTTTTTGGGATCAGTTTACAACCCACAAATTCTGAAGAGACATCCCAAGACAGCTACAATTCCTGCACTAACGTGAGCTTGAGAATGGGGCAGAATATGCCCCTTGCCCCTGCTTTAAGGCTTTTGAGCCTCCACTAACAGTTGCCTGGATTTAAGAGTGACATCGTTCCCCATCTTGGTGTGGCCCATGGATATTAAACCTCTGAGAGTCACTCTGTGGCTCCCTTTGCTGCTGGAGGTCTGCTGTGAAAATGTACTCAGTAATATTTGTAAGAAAGATTTTATTCAGGACCATGGAGATAGGTATGGGAACCATGGCAACAGTATCCTGCGGTGGGGGAGGGAGATTGGGCTCAGCTCCAAATACAGCATGGGCAAGTGGGGATTTGTAGCCAAGCAGCAGGCTGAGGGCTCAGTGGATGAAAAACTAGTAGAGAGGATATGTCCGAGGTAAGGGGTCTTTTGGCTAAACTGGTCTAACAGATTGTTGCTGAAGACAGGCCAGATATCATATGAGGGATGTTGGAGGATGAGGACTCCTTTCACATATCCCGGAAGACTAGATCTTGAGGGTGGGAGTTCTGGCTAATGTAACATAGTAGATACTTTGCTAACCCTGGGTTTGATCACATTCATCATAGGGAATTTGTTCCCATATGTGATATATCTTGACTTTCATTTTTCCATTCCTCTCCTCTCCCTTCAATACCCCTCCCCCACCTCTGCCCCTTTCTGGTGTCAGGAATCAAACTCAGGACCTTGCGCTTGCTGGGCAAGTGCTGCACCACTGTGCTATATTCCCAGCCTTAACCCTGGGTTTGAGACAGAAGTACACATATGGGTCTGGCAGAAGATTTAGAAGCCTGGTTAACATTTAGCCAAGTAGAGCCTCTAATCCTCCAGGATGGTACAGATGTGTTAAAAATTGTTTTGAATAGCCCAGTGCAGTCCTAGACAATGGAGGTTCTTGAACTGAAGCCACAGAATTAATGAGCAAGGTTTGACGTGCTTTTCTGACACCGGAGCAAAACCATGACCAAGAGCTGCTCCAGGTGGGTGGGGACATGACTGTCTACCTGGCTTTCTGACCTTGTAAGTTCTTTCCTCTCTGTCCATGTATCCAGGGATGGTGGAGGAGCTCCAATTTACCTCATTATGAGCTGGTAAAAGAGGACTTTCTTCATTAAGTAAAGATTATGTTGGTGCTTTATTACAATATTGTATTATAAAAGTAATTAATCATTTTGAGGAAAAAAGGACAATTTCCCACTCTTCCATTTTAGACACTTTTGTTTATCACGAGTTTATGCCCAAGGGCCAGGGAGATAGCTCATTAGAATAAGCGCTTGCCTGGCAAGTGCAAGGGCCTGAGTTTAATCCCCGGTTCCACAAAAAATAACAAAAAACAAACAAAACTACGCCCATTTTTAGAAACATAGCTATGGTCATATTATAAATATGTTCTTATTTGGGGTGATTTAAATTTTTTATGTGTATATTAATTATACTAATTAATTAATTTTTAAAAATGTATTTGATATAGGGTTTTGCTACACAGCTTGGACTCACAGTAATCCTTCTGTTTTTAGATTCCTCAGAGCTGGGATTACAAGTGTGTGCCACCACTCCTGGTCCTGGCGGCCAACGCATGGCCGGCGGGGGTGGAGTGCCAGGGATTGCACCCTGATCCCTGTGCTTGCCAAAGCAGGTGCTTAGCCCACTGAGCTGTCTTACACACCTTATTTATTTATTATCTGGTACAGCATCTTCCTATGCAGCTCAGACTTGTAGTGATTCTCCTGTTTTCAGCCTCCCCAGCACTAGGATTACAGGTGTGCACCACTGTGCTTGGTCTTGGTAGCTGGTTCAGCGTGCCCTGGGATGTGATTCGTATGGCATGTGGTGCTGGGGATCGAACCCTGGTTCCTATGCTTGCCTATCTCACTGGCCTGCCTTTATTTATTTATTTATTTATTTGGTAGTGTCTCACTATGCAGCACAGACTTTTTTTTCCCTGCAGTACCAGGGATTGAACTCAAGACCTTGCACTTGCCCAGCAAGTGCCTATTCTACTGAGATATCTCCCCGGCCCGCATCTTGGACTTGTAATGATCCTTTTTCAGCCTCCCCATTGCTGGGATTACAGGCATGTGCCAGTAAAACTTGAAGTACTGGGGATAGAACCTGAGTTTTGGTGCTTGTCAGGCAGGTGCTGAGACTGCTGAGCTATCCCCCCAGCCCCTGGGGTGACTTTTTACAAAAAGATCTTTTAGAGATTTAATCATTCTTTCATCCTCAGGATGAAATTGACTTTTTCTTTTGCTTGTAAAAGTAATATGTGATGTGATTTTAAAAAACCCAGAAAACTATATTGACAGCCAGTAGTTTCTTTTTGATTCAGAAGGCTGCTGCCACCTTTATTTTTGTCTCTGTCATGCCTTTTCCTGCGTAGATTGCAGGAAGCATTTTGTCTGTGGCATTTCTCTTAGAAGGAGTGAGATTTTGTGCTGAGGGCCGGATATGGCCAGATCAGGTGCTCACACTTCAGAGATGCCTTTAAAAATAGCCCCATCGTCACAGTCCCTGGGGCTCAGTCTTATCCTGCAGCCTGCCTGCCCCCCTCCCCTTCCCCTGTGGATCTGGATCATCTTCAAAGTCGAAGCCACAATGTCTGAGTGAGGAAGAGAGAGGAGCAGGGTCACTGGAGCTGGTCTGCTTTGATTTTTTTGGCGTCACAAGTTATTCTAGTGGAATGTGAACATTTTAATGGTATTGTACATCTCCTGGGCCTAGTTAAAATGCTTTCTTTAGAGACCTGCAGAAGCAAAATTGCTGGTAGAAAGCAGAGCTATGTTTAGAGTCTTCTGTGTTTTTTCCCTACCATATCAATGACATTTTATCAGTTGATTCAATGAGATAACAAGGAAGGTAATGTTCTTTTAACACTGCCTTGTGCAGCACCAATTTGATTTTTTTATCTCAGCTATTTTTACATTTAGAAATCTGTGCATAATACTGTATGCTTCTGTTTTTGTGAACTATCCACCATAGGTCAAGGCATAGAGATGGAAAGTAGATTAAAGGTAGACTAGGCCTGAGGCTGCTGGCTGAAGCTTGAGGCCACATCTAAAGAGTAGGGAGTTCCTTTTTAGGAGGATGAGAGTATTCTAAAATTAAGTCTGGTGATGGATGTGTAACTCTGAATATGCTAATAACCATCGAATCATACATGTTAAATTTGTATGATATGTCTCAGCCTGTTAGAACTAGATATGTGTGTAGTACCAAACAATGGAGATAATCTTTACCCTATTGAAAGTGCATGTTCCTTAAAGAGAGATTCAGACATCTGAAAGCATATATATAATATAATATAATATATATATATATATATATATATATATGCAAGGATAAAGGGTTGCTCAGCAGCGAACTGGAGTGGGGTGGCTCTTGAGAGCTGACTGTTAAAATTTTAAGATTTTTACAAGTTGGCTGACACCAAGTTACTGACTAGAAATCCACAATGGGATAGGTGTGTTTGCATTATGGAGAAACGCTGTCAATAACGGCATGGTTTTTCCTCCTGGAGAGCCAATGAGCCCTTCAGTATGTTGTGTCATAGAAGATCCATTTTTCTCCCCCTTGGCATTTGGCTTAAACTCTGAGTTTAGGAGCTACACCCTGAGGAGGCTGAGGAGGACTGACCACAGAGCTCTGCGAGGCTCTTGTTTCCCTTTCGTCAGAAGGTGTTGGGCTGATCTGAGATGCCTTTTCTCTTTTGCTCTGTGGAATGTCTGCCAATAATCAGTGATTACTTTTTGCATGGCCACTCCGCTTTTGACAAAGAAAAATTTGATTCCCAAATCCTGGAACTAGATCTATTAATTGGTGCTGCTCTTCTCACCCAGAGGCTGCCCTACTTTGAATTCTAGATGAAATTTGCAATGGTAACTTATGGAGCTAAGCAAAAATCCCACCTTACTTCTTACTCATTTTCTTTAATTAATTCAATCTGATTTAAGCTTAGATATCTAAAGGTCCTGTTTTCCCCAACAGGAAATATATGAATTATTCATATCCTTCCCTTATGAGCTGAGCATGTCAGTCCCTTGAGAAATCACTGTTACACATTTTACTTCCTGTGTGTTCTTATGCGCTTGCTTATCAGCAGCTCTCAGTGAGATTAGCAATTAGTCAGCCACCCTGGAAATTATAGAAACGATAGAAGTTTTGGGGAAACTTCAGTGATCTAAGTGGTTAAAGTATAAACCTAAAAATTTTTCTTCATGCCTTTATGATTCAGATTTCTTCTAAAAAATTTTAAAATCTATCTATTTATTTATTTGTTTGGTACAGAGTCTCACAACGCAACTCAGACTTATAGTGATCTTCCTGTCTCAGCATCCCCAGCACTGGGATTACGGGTGTGTGCCACCATGCCCGGTTTCAGTGGCCGGCTCTGTGCAGGGCCAGCATGACATGCAGTACTGGGGATCAAACCCAGGTCCTGGAGCTTTCCAAGGAGATGCTTAGGCTGCCGAGCTATCTCCCTGGCCCTGATTCAGATTTCTTTCATTAATTTATTTTTTAATAAAGAAAAAGTACCTGTCTAGGCCTGGTAATATATACCATAATCTTGGCTACTTAGTGGGCTGGGGAAGGAGGATCAACAGTTCAAAGCCAACTTGGAAAAGATAGGAAAAAAAGGGAGAAAAAATGATGTATGCGTGTGCACAGGATAGCTGAGATGATAGTACTACTGACATCTATCAGTTTTTTGAAGGTATCAGTTAATGTTTAAAATTTTTATTTTGGGGGCCGAGGACATAGCTCAATGGAATAAGTGCTTGTCTGGCAAGCGCTAGGTCCTGTGTTTGATCCCTGGTACCAGCAAAAAAGAAAAAAAAAACCCAAAAAACAAAAAATTATTTCGACTAACTCTTGTAATCTGAGCAACTACATTGAGGACAGTAATGTGCAATATAATGACCACAGTTGAATACCTTTCATCTTATTCTTTTAAGTGTGTATTGTCTCTAATGTCTTATCTATTATTATTATACTCTTTTTAAAATAAATTAAAAATAAAAAGTAGAAGGGACAATGAAAAAATTAAGATTTATTGAAAGGAAGTTAATGTTTAATTGTTTGATCAGTCTTGCATGCCTATATCTGCTAGTCTGGGCAACAAATTTGGTGATAACAATACATAATATAACCACCACTGTTAATTTTCTATTCTTGTTTTGAAATTCTGTACCATTTTTTATTGTTCTATGTTGCTTTGTTTTTGTCTTTGTTCTTGTCATTTGGTTTTTTCCTCTTTTTTTTTAAAAAAAAAAAAACCAGTTCACTTGGGCACGTTAGCAAGGCTCAGTCTCAAAATACAAAGGATTTACGATGTAGCTGAAAGGCGGTGCACCCTGGGCTCAATCACCAGTATTACAGACAACAGGAAAGTTTATTAAATTCTACTAATATTTGTTCCAACCTTCTTTGTAGTGTTCACAATGAAATTTTAACCGTCAACTCTTCTGAGAATGGATGCTTTCCTCTAAATGTTGCCTTGTTTGTTTTTGGATTTCCTCTAGATGCATATGTATTAATATATTTCTTTTTGAGAGTATATATTGGAAAATTCAGTTAGTAGGCAGAAAGTAGAATTGATGCTTACACATGTCTTCTTGAGATGAGTGAGAGATAATTTTGTGTAAACTCTGAGTGATACCTATGACATAATATATTAAATGCAAAAGCTAGGGTAGGCAGTGTGTATAGTGTGACCTGATTTATATACAGAAAATATAGTCTCACATGTGGAATAATTTATACTCTTGACAAAAGTGTGTATTTGTGCACACATAAATGAGAAAAAGGCATATAGCGACCTTTTCCTTCCTGATGGCTATATCATTGTATGTATGTACCCTAATTTATTTCACCAGTCCTCTATTAATGGATGCTTGGGGTAGTATATTAGAATTCTAATGGTTATGTAACGACAATATACGACTTAGTAACGTAGTAATTATTTTCCTGTTGCTGAGCTGCTGAAGTAACTGACCACAAACTTAGTGGCTTAAGTTATTACCTTATGTTTCTAAAGGGCAGAAACCCACAATCTGCCTCCCTGCGGTAAAATCAAGGTTTCGATGGGGTTGTGTTCTTCTGGGAGAATCTTTTTCCTTGCATTTTTCCAGCTTCCGGAGGCTGCCCTGATTTCTTGAGGTGGCCTCTGCTTCCACTGCCACAGCTCCTTCCCTGACTCTCTTACCTTCCTGTGTCTCTTCTAAGGACTCATCAGAGTCCACGGCCTACCTTGATAATCCAGTATAATGCACTTTCCTCCTCCTAGAATCCTTAACACCTGCGAAGTTCCTTTTGCTGTGAATGACAGGATATCCACAGTTTCTAGGGATCCGGATGTGGACATCTTTGGAAAATATTGTTTAATTTATCACATAATTTAAGCAATCTACTAGCTTTATAGTGACTTGCTGATTTTGTTTAAATTCTGTCCACATCTGAGTAATAGGGTCTGGGGATACAAAATGAACAGTGCAGTGTCTGTTGTTTATGGCCTTACAGCCTTAAAGGGAAGGGAGAACCCACAAAAGGCTTTGGGGAATTTGAGGCTCTGCTGGCAAAGTGGCTGAACAAAGAAGGTACAAGATGGGAGGTAAATGAAAATAGAGAGTAAATATGCACCTAACCACAAAGTCCTTGTGTAACTTTATTGAAATGGGATTGTCTTTTGTGGATTGTGGTTTCTGATCCCAGGGATAGTAGAAAGGGATTCCTAAAAGACCTGAGCTTGTATGTAAATGTTTAGGCATTCATACATTTTTCTATGAAGAGGGTCTGTAATGTTAGATTTCTGGTGGGGTCTGTGATTTTGAAAAAGCATTCAGTGCCATAGCTATGATTGATGGAATGCCTTTGAAGGACTGTACCTAGGCAAATGCTATGATTGAATTTCTACTTGGGAAATTTGCCCCTAGGTGGGGTTTGGAGTGTGTGAATAGAAGCAGGAACATCCCCAAGAGGTTTCTTGAGAGGAGGAGGATGAGTCAGGCAACAAGTGCAGAGCAGTTCTGGATCTCAGGTAGGTGGGGCAGGCAAAATTGACAGAATTTGATGAGTTCATGAATGAGCAGGGAGCAGAGAATAGGCCAGGGTGCTGGCTGTAGTAAAGGTCCATTAGCAGACTTACAGAATGCAGGGGGTGAGCAGGTTTGGGATTACCACGGAGGAATAGGAAGGTGCTGAATTCAGGACTGTGCGTATGCATGTCATGGGACCTGTAGGACGTTCAAGGGGAGATGAGCAGAATGTAGTAACGGTTGTGGCACTTTTAAAGTACAGAGATATGGAAATTCAAGAACTTTTTTTCTATATTTCTATTTGTCCTTTCATGACACCCTCTGCTTTGTTTCTTTACAGTAAAGTTTAACCCTTAAAATGAGCAGAGTTTAGGAATTTTGAGAAGACAAAAGTGGCAATAGCTATTTTTTTCTTCTGGTTTAAAAAAGTTACCTTTCACAGGTTCTACAATCTGAGGTACAGGATCTCAGGATAAATCCTGAGAGGATTTGACTGACCTTAT
>NDGN011417589.1:0-11226 GCA_002564285.1 Tympanoctomys barrerae
TATATATATATATATATATATATTTCACTACAAAATAGTCCTTCATTTATATCCCCCTTTTTTTGTTTAGTTTTGTCAGAGATGAGAACCTTGATCATGCTAAGCATTCACTTTACACTAAGCCATGCTTCTAACCCTACTTACTGTTTCTTTTAATTTGTTTCTCAATTTCTGTTGAGTATTATTAATTTTCTTTCCCCAGAACAATTGTTCAGAACACAATCAAAAACTGACTAAAGTAGGTCAACGAGAAACAGACTGCTCTGAGAAGTTAGCCTTCCAAATTGAACTAGAGGAATGGGTAACTTTTATTTCATATCCTTAAATGTGTACTTAATTTGTAAACTACATGTGGTGGCACACACCTATTATCCTAGCAGATGTGTGCTGAGGCCAGTGAACTGCAAGTGCAAGCTCAGCTTGGACAATTTAGTGATTTAATAAGACTGTCCCAAACCAGAGCAAACTGAACTGATCTGGGGATATGGGTCAGTGTGAAGGCCCTAGATTCAATCTCTAGTAGGATAAAAAAAAGTACTTGGTATTAAAAATCTCCTTTGCAGAAGACAGATATAACTTCTTGAATATGGATTTGTTTCAAGTAAATCTGGGTCATCAATATTGAATTTTGGGGTGGGGGATATTATTACCTTCAACAGAAAAAAAAACTATAGGAAGAAAAATGCATGTTTTGCCTTAGAAGTAGAGTATAGAAAACTGTTTTGATGCCTATTTTCCTGCAGTTGATTTGGTCTCTCAGCTCCTAAAAGTAAGGTGTTTGTGATTTAGATCTTGAGGTGAAGTTTTTTTATAGAATGTTAGACTCCAGTAGAGAAATAAATACAAACTTGGAACTCTCAGTCGCTTTGGGAAAGATTATTTCTAAGTGATTTTTATTTCTATTTGCTTTGATATAGAGGTGTCAGGAAGAAATCTTGTGCAGTTGAATTTCTGAATTTTTGTTTATTATAAAGGAAGAAAGAGACTTCAGAGCTGGAGATTCTCACCCAGTGTTAGTACTTTTCCAGTAGGTGACACTACACTCTGGTCATAAATCTCAATTACAATGGTTCCTCCCCTCTGTTGGCAGCCAGCCTTTTCACTCAGACCATTAGGAGGTGGGAAGCATCCTTAAATCTTCACTGTCCCTTTTACCAAGTCACATGGTCTGCAAGAGCAAGCTGACAACGATGTATGTTTTCTCTTGCGTAGGAGCAACCTCCCTTTGATCTCAACCCTTGACTTTATGGCAGCCAGCCACATCCCGGAAGGAAGGGGTTGATAGAATTAGGGCAGGTCGTGTTTATTCTAAAGGAAGCTGGAGGGGTAGGAGAATCTTCAACAGATGGAGCAGAATGGGCAGAAGCCTGGAAAACATAAGACAAAAAGATGTTTGGAAGGTTTGCAAATGTGCAGGTACTGCCATTCAGAGGGACCTAAAAGAATGCACAACCGTTTAGCATGCTTTTTAAAAATTTATTTACAAAACTGGGGATTGAACTCAGGGCCTTGCACTTGCCAGGCAAGTGCTTATTCTACTGAGCCATCTCCCAGCCCTTTTTAGCATGTCTTGTGACAGCCAAAGGAAGGGTGGCTCCATAGCGAAGGATTCACCTTCCTCACCAGCAGGGTCCCTCAGTCCCTAATTCCCTGCT
Organism: Tympanoctomys barrerae; assembly: GCA_002564285.1. Taxonomy (NCBI): domain Eukaryota; kingdom Metazoa; phylum Chordata; class Mammalia; order Rodentia; family Octodontidae; genus Tympanoctomys; species Tympanoctomys barrerae. The sequence continues at coordinate 1,656 of NDGN011417589.1, forward strand.
TATAGTGCAACTAGAGTCTTGTGAGATCCTTGAACTACCAGCATCACACAATGTGTATTATGGAGTCCCTATAGATAGGCTTTCTCCAAAACAGCTGCTTTGTGTCTTGTTTTGAGAATATAACCTTATATAAATCATTGCAGGAAACTCTGCTGGTCTCCTGGAGAGAAGGGTAGTTCTGTAACTTCCTTTCCATAAAATGAAGCTGAACTCATCTGCCTGAGCCCTGGAGGACCCACCCTGGCTTTTATCTATCCCATACAGGATGCAGATTGATGGGCATTTTGCTTTTAGATCAGGTTAGGTTACTGAGTTTGTTTTCTCTGTGACAAAGAAAGCAAACTACAAATAATGGATTGCACTTGAGCAGCTCTTTATTTGGAAAATACTTGCTCTCCTGGAGAGGTGTTGTGTAGTCTTTATGCATGCCATCCTTTGCCCCTGATTTAGAATTTAGAGACCCTTCAAACATCTTCAAAATATTTGCTGTTCTCTTCTCTGATCAAACTTGGTTTCATGGTCCACTTGCTGTGTCTGGGCAGGTTGATTTAATGTAGAATGAACTAAATCACTTTCCCATAAGTAACTCTGTCTTGAAGGAACAAGGTATGAGTTGTTGAACTCAAAGTAAGTTGGGCTTGGGTTGATATTGAAAGGATCCTTCAATTATTAAGTGAACATTTCCTCTAAGTGAAATTCCTGGAAGAGATTTGGGAGGATTAGTGATGAACTTTTCTCTTTCTGTTAAACATTTGAAAATACTCCCTATTAGTCAAATTTTCCTGACAGTGCATTTTTGTGTAACATAGAGAAATATCTTATAAAAAAGTAGATTTAATGTGTACTTTAATGAAGGAATAATAATTGGATGGGTATTGTATTTCGGGGTACCTCTCCCTCAATCCTTGGTAACTACTAAGATGGTTACCAAACCTAAGATGTTGCAAACCTAATACTCTGCATTTTTGTAGTAGACAACTTCTCTGCCTTCAGTAGGAGTATCTGGGCAGAAAATCAAAGTATATACTTGCTACATAGGAGTACTCAAATTTTGACATACTTCACATAATATTATTTTATGAGTACATCAATAGTAAGATTAAACTAATTTATTTTTACTACGGTAATTGTATATTCTGAGTGTAATCATATCTATTTAATGCTGAATAATAGAAAACCTAGAAAGTAAGAAAAGAATAAATGCCAGCAGTAATGTGAATTTATTGAGGTAAACATAACATTTTGAGATATATGTATCATATCCCAAAATTTAGAACCTACTTTGTATCTAAATTTGTATACCAGACTAACACTCATTGAGCTTTCAATTTGATAATTTTATTTAATTTATGATGTCAAGAAACCATCTGACAGAAAACCCATGATGTACTAGTAAGTGAATTCACACTTATTTCTACTGCTTTACTTAAAAAAAATTCAAAGCCAAGCTGCATTTTTAGTTGTTCTTTTATCAACTGTGCACACAGGTCTGAATATTTTCCTGCTTCTGCGTTACCCTTTCATTTTTTCTGAGCTTCCTTTATCCGATGCTTTCAGAACCAGAAGCCCCACCTCCCATCAGCAGCTCTCCAGTCCTTGGTGATCCTGGATAGACCATGGAGCCTTACGAAGTGTGGCCGTTGAGAACCTTTTCTGTGCTTACAAAAAACCTGCCAGTCAGCCCCTGCACTTAATCTAAAAGCAGTGTAGTATTTTGCACTTAATTCTGTCATTGGCACCTCACTCCATGAAGTATCACCCAGCTGGGAAAGATCATCTTTGCCTCTCATCCTCTAAGAGCACAGAACAACGTAATCTGGGTGAAAGGCATTTAACTGATCTACTCTTTATTATCCTTCGGTGTTTTATTGCAAACATTTGAATATGTATCTTAATATATATACGCATCACTGAAAATTCTATTTTATGTATGCAGATATATGTGTATACATGTTATCTTTAGCACATGAGTTTATGTGTACATACATGTACACACTATGTATATATTATAGAATTTGTCTGAGAAAATAAATTCTTTCTGTATTGGCTTATTTTACATAAAGTTATGTTATCTGAATGAAAACTAAAAATTTATTCAGTAATATCAACTTAGAAATTTTAAAACGAACTTCCCAGAAATCTCAAGGTATTTTTGGAATTCAAAAGTATGTGGGGATTTTTCCACATTTCTCCAGATGCACCATCACTATCTTCATATACTTTTTAATTGGATTATTATTTTTTTTTTGGCAGATCCAGGGTGGATTATTTTCTGAGGCTGTTTGGTTCTCAAAACATTTTCATGGTTATAAAACACAGAGTATAGTTTTGAAGTCTGAGAATGGCTCTTGTGCCCCATTCTCATTGCTGTGCTACTTTCTGAGGCTTTCTAGTTCAGTGGTGTGTGTGTGTGTGTGTGTGTGTGTGTGTGTGTGTTATTGTAAAGGATTTTCAACTCAGTGACTCTCATCTGTGATGTGGTCAGCTTGTGTTGTGTGAGCCTGGTCATGATGATGTCTTGGTCACCTAATCTGGGAATGGCTTATTAAGTGTTCATTGGAGGTGCTTCATCCCAGGAGATGCAGCCCAGCTGTAGGAAGGAGCCTGCAAACACACTGTATGGGATTTAGAAGACTTTAATTGTAGGCTATTCAGTTGTATGATTTTTAAATAATACTTTTTAACATTCCTGAGATGTTCCCCTCACCTGTTGTATTGATCAGCTTTCCCACTGCTGGAACAAAATACCTGACACCTACAATTTAAAGAGAAGAGGTTTAGTAAGGCACACCCTTTCAGAAGCTTTAGTCCATAGTCAACTGGCTCCAAGGCAGAAACATCAATGAGAAAAGACACTGTGGAGCAAAGCTTTTTACTTCATGGTGGCTGGGAACAGATCACAGGGAACAGTGCCAGACAGCAAGAGGCCAGGAACCAAATAGAGTCCCAAAGTCATATGACTATGACCTTCACAGACACACTGTGTTTTACTAATTTTCTTACTGGCTCCTCAGACAGCCAAGTTGACAAGATTAACTGTCCCACCTATGAAAGGAAATGCTTAGATGAGTTCTGCCTTGCCTCTCAGAATGTGTTGAGACTTCAGTGAGGTGATAGGTATAAAGGTGCTTTGTGAAGGCAAACACTTTATATAATTCCAGTGTGTGAATTATTATCTAAAGTGGGTTGGTGCTAGTGTAGCCACATATAAATATGTGCCATGTGTGAACAACTTGGACTCTCCATTGTGTAATTTATAGTTTTATAATAGAAAAATTTTGTTTATATTATGACAGTGTATGCTTTAAGATTCCTAAATGACCATTGTTCATAAATGCAGATTGGGAGATTTTTTTGGGAGGGGTACCAGGATAGAACCTAGGGCCTCATGCCGGGCAGGGAAAAACTTCTACTAAGCTACTACTATGGTTTGTGTCTAATTGTCCCCTTAAAGCCTCATGCAGGCATTGAGGCAGGCTTCTACAGTTTGTGATTAATTCATGATACAATGCTGGGATTATGGGTGTGAGTGCTATACCTGCCCTGGGATGGGTAATCTGTGTAAAACATGAAGAGGGAAGAGAGCCCTGCTAGCAACTACAGCTGCTGCTCCACACCTTTTGCTCTTTGCTATTTTCCACCACCATGAACTGTTGCCCTCTGCCATGTGCCACTCTGCCTTGGAACCAGCCCAATCTGGACTGAAACCCCCACAAACTGTGAGCTAAATAAACTTTTCCTTCCTGAATTTTGGTTGTTGGGTATTTTGTCCCAGCATCAAGAGAAAAGTAGCTGACATAGCTACATTTCCAGCTCCTGGGAGATATTGATAATATGTTGAGAATACTTAATTTACAATGGATCTTAAGGTAATCTGAACAAGTAGTTTGAAGAGAACAATATGAAAGTCATTGTTATTTTCTATAATGTTTTTGAAATTATGTATCATTTCAAATTTTTTATTTTTTATTCTCTTTAAAATAAAAAGAAATCCCAAAGATGAACATTGAGCTAATGATAAGCTCCACATAATAACTGTAATGTGTTTGGGTTTCATTCCCACTCTTCTTTTGCTTCTAGTCTGTAAGTATTCAAAACTTGTTTTCATTTTATGCTACTTAATTTTTCTCCTGATTTATTTTTTCTTAGAATCAAAATTTAATCAAGGAAGGGAAAAATCATGTATGAATACACATGTGATAACTAAAATGATTGTACTATCAATTTCTATCAGTGTTTTGAAGGGAGAAGTTAATGCTTAGAATGTTTACTTTGACCAATTTTACACGCTTATATCTGGTAATGTGAGCAACTACACTGAAGACAATGTGCAATATAACAACCACAGCCAAATGAATACCTATCGTCTTTTTCTAAAAAATTGTGTGTCATTTCTAATGTCTTATCTATTACTTTTCTATTCTCTTTAAAATAAAAATCAATTGATTAATTTTCAAATTGAAATGCAATCTACATGTATAATACTAACCTGTTGAAGAAGACAATTGATTTTTTTTGTATGGTCACAAATTTGTACACTAATCATCCCTATCAAACTGTAAAGCATTTTCCACCACCCCTAAGAGGCAATAATACCTATTAACAATTAATCAGCATTCAAAAATCTTCTATACCTTATCATTAACAGTTGGCTTTCTGGCTCAATGGATGAGTTTATTAGTTTATTTTTAAACACTTCATAACCAGTGAAATCAAACAATGTGCCTTCTTTGCGTCTGACATATTTTACTTATCACAATGTTTTCAATGTTAATCCATATCATACTCTGAATCTGTGCTTCACTTTCAATTAATAAATAACTTTCCTTTACATAGTTACACTACATTTTTGTTTACCCACTTGTTACTTGATTGACATTTTGTTTTTCACTCTTAGCTATTACAAATAATGCCTGAGCAAGTATTAGTGTATAAATTTTTTTTTCTGTGAACATGTTTTCAGCTCATTTGGGTACATATATATGGGTGAAATTGCTGGATCAAATAGTAACTCCCTAGGCTTAGCTTTTGGAGAAGCTACCAAAACTATTTTTTGCATAATGACAACACACTTTAATAACTCCAGTAGCAATGCTTGAAGGTTTCAACCTCTCTAAATTCTTGCCATCACTTTCTCTTTTCCTTCTCTTTGAGTATATGATATAATTATATTGTGGATGTGACAGGCACTGCACTGTGGGGTTGTCTGTATTGCTATGATAGATAGTAATGTCCTTTTAATTGTTCATTTGCCATTTGTATATCTTTTTTGAAGAAATATCTCTTTAAGCCTTTTGCTCACTCAATAAATTGTGCTGTCATTGGTTGATTTATTGGTGATTGTCATTCTTTCTGGAGTGTGAGCTGAGGGGCAAAAGGAACCCTTCTCCACTGTTGGTGTGAGTGTAGACTGATGCATCCACTGTGGAAATCAGTGTGAAGATTATTCAAAAAACTAGCATTAGAGGCCACATGTAGCCAAGTTGTTTCCCTTCTGGGTATTTTTCTACAAGCACTAAAAATATCATACCATACTGATATACATCCATGTGTATAATGGCAAAATTTGTCATAGCTAAAACTTAGAAACAACCTAAGTGCCCATCAACTGAGGAATGGATAAAGAGATAGAATTTTTATATGGTAGAGTATTATACAGCTATACTGAAAGATAAACTCGAGGCTTTAATAGGTAAATGGATGCAACTAGTGACCATACTCATAAATGAAATAAATCAGACCCTCATATACAAACACCGTATTGTCTTCCTTGTGTAAAAGCCTGAAACATTATGTAAAAATCTCAGTTACAATAGATATTATGAAAGGAAAAAAACATTCAAAGAAAAGGAACAATTGTAATAAAGGGAAAAAATGAAGGGAAAATATATGTATATACAAGGCTATGAGGGATAATTGTACTGCTGTTTCTACTGGTTTATTGAAAGGCACTGTTAATGTTTAAATTTTTTCACCAATTTTACATGCTTATATCTGGTAATCTGAACAACAACTTTGGAGACAACAATATACAATATAACCATTGTTGAATTCTTATCATCTTGTTTAGTGAAATTCTGTATCATTTCTAATGATTTTTCGTTCTCTTTAAAAATAAAAAAATCCCATAGAAAATAAATTGTTTTGTCTTTTTATTATTTTTTAAAATTACATTTATTGGTACAATTTATATGTATACAATAATCATATTCATCTTAGGGAATATGCTGCTACAAACATGGGTGACCATCACTATGGTATGATGCTTTTAATTCTTTATGGAGATAATACAAAAGGGAATCACTCAGTCAAATTGGACCTTATTACTAGTTTTTTGAGGAATATCCACATTGATTTCCATAGTGGCTGCACCAGTCTATACTCCCACAAACAGCAGAGAATTTCCTTTCTTTACATCTCTACCAGCATTTGTTATTGGTTGATTTCCTGATGATAGTCATTTTGAGGGGAGTGAAATGGAATCTCAGTGTTGTTGTTTTTAAGTAATTTTATTGAGAAAGAAATAGCAATGAGACTGTTTCAAAACAGGTTAGTAGAACAGTTACAATAATACATTGCATATTGATGTTTTTGTAGTAGTTATTCATGGTACAAGAAACAAACATGATATCTAATCACTAGTAGTTAAAAACTTTCTTCTCATTTAACTAGGAGAAAGTATCTGTATATCTATGATAACTAATATATATATCACTAAAAAGTGATCCTTCATTTATATACCCCTTTTTTGTTTACTTTTGTCAAAGATGTGTATTCCATTGCCATTCATATATTGTACGGGCATGAATTCAGCAAAATAATTTAATGTAGTCCAGTAGTCTATAATAGTAGTGGGTTATCTGTAATTTGCATCCTCAAATAGCCATTGAATTGAACATTTTTCATATATTTATTTGCTGTTTGTTCTTCTTTATCTGAGAGGTACATATTCATCTCCAATGCCCATTTTTGAATTGGGTGTTTAAATTTGGGAGGGGCTAATCTTTTTTGATTGTTTATATGTTTACGTAGTTTTTTTTTCTGAGGAATAACTGGCTAAAAGCTTTTCCCACTTTGCAGGCTTCCTTTTTGTGCTGTTGGTAATTTTTTTTATTGCTTTTGCTATACAAAAGCTTTTTAATAAGATGAAATCATTGTTGTTAATTCTTTATAGTATTTCCATCCAACCAGGGTTATTGTCATAATGTCTTTCCCTACACCTATGTCTTCAAGATTTCTATATAGTCTTTCTTCCAGCACATTTAGTGTTTCTGTTTCAATATTTAGATATCTTATCTATTTTGATTTTTAGTTTAGTGCACAGTGATAGACATAAATCTAGTTTTAGAATTTGCCATGTGGAGAGCCAGTTTTTACAGCAGTATTTATTAAAGAAGTTATACTTCTTTCATGGAAAATACATGGAGTGCTTAGTGAATTTGTATGCTATCCTTGTGCAGAGGGCATGCTAATAGTCTCTGTATCATTCCAAATGCATCATATGTGGTGCTGAAGAAAGCAGACTTTATGCTTGAATTTCAACAGTTTTTTAAATATTTTAAAGATGAAATTTTTAGTCAGATATATGATTTTGAAATATTTTCTTTCATTCTGTTGCTATATTTTATGAACTTTCCACTTCTTTTTAGTGCATTAAGATGTAAGCATTTTGATGAAGTCTGTTAAGAAACCCTTGCCTAAGTGGAAAGGTTCTGGGAATAGAGGAGATGATGGCATTACCTGTGATTATTGTGTCACTGAATTGTGCAACTTAAAATACTTAAACTGGTAAATTTTCAGTTTAATCTACTTTACCACCTATATAAAAGAAACAAAACATTGCCTTACCCAGGACGACGGATATTTACATTTATATTTTCTAATTTTGTAGTCTAAAATGTTTTATTATTTTTGAACTATTTTTTCTCTGTTATGACATAGGTGTTTATGTCATTCATTGGCATGCATCATATTGCATCATTCATTATTTATCAAGTCTTTTTCTATGTAAATTATTTGTTTATGTGTCTGTCCATCCCTCACCTGGATCACAGCTTCTTGGTTGGGTTTGTACAGCTTTTTCCTTTCTGCAACTTGTAGCCACCAAATGTTCTCGATGCTTCCTATAGTAGGTAGTGAATGACTTCTTTATTTTAGTTAACATTGCACAAGAATAAAATATGTTCTTAATAGTCTTTTATTAATTTTTTTTGCTTTATCCCTGTAAGAACTGTTTTTCTTCTCAATAGATATCGATTTATATTGATGATAAAAATGTTTCTTCTCATAACTTTAAGGAGTCAATAATTAGCATATCTCTCTGTATCAGTCAGTTTTTACCAGAGAAACAGATAAACACAAGATACAGAAATATGTAAGAATTTGCAATTGGTTCACAATGGCTACTCACAGAGTTGGGTATGGAAGAGTGCAGATGGCTACTGGCTACTGCAGTAGTAATGGCTACTCACAGAGTTGGGTATGGAAGAGTGTCTGCACACCAGAGATGGAAAGATTCAATTGAAGATATTCAGATCACTGCAGTGTCCCTTGGGAGTCCATATGAAGAGGCTGATGGTCTGTGGTGAAGGGCCTAAGAGTCTGCACTGGAAGCAAGGAGATAATATTCAAGATGAAGGCAAAGATGAACTCCTCTGAAGAAATATAAGCAAGTCCATCCTCTTCCTTTCCCCTTCATACCATCTGTGGTGACAATCCACCCAAGGTGGGTTTTCCATACCTGAGAGGGTAGAAATCAGAACCAAATCTTGTCAAGCTTCTTTTACTGAAGTTTGTACAGTTAATCACTCATTACACTCTTTTTGATAATTTTAGAAACAGTGTAAAGATAAAGTCAGATGAAAACTTGAACAGTAATCCTCCCTGTAGTTGGAAGATGGTTACTTAGATCTGCAGCTAAATGAGTTTCCTAAGGTGTTACCTGTGTTCAGATTTACTTTCTGCAGAGCTGCTGATATAACAGAAACTGTACACTTTTCACATAGGAAAGACTATTCCCCTTAATATGGAACAAGTCAAAATTAAAGTTGTTGGAGAAGAAAGGAAAGGTGTGGGATGGAGTGCTTAGTTCTCTCTTCCAAATTTACTGATAAGCTACTTCATTCAGAGAAGTAAAGGGAGAAAAATAAAGAAAAAAGAATCCTTTGTCTTTATAGATGTGTTTTATCCAATTGAAAAAAATAAAAGCAATCCCTTTCACCCATAAGAGTTTAACTTTTCCTATGCACAGGAATGAAGAATGCATGAGTTGGATGGGTGTGCTCCTATAATGGTGGTCCCCCCACAGGAAACATGAAGTGAAGGAGAAGAGTTCCATTTAACAGGAATCTCAACTGGTACTTCATACCAAGGTAGTCCTTTGAAATCTCACTGGGTTATAATGTCATACTCACCACTGAGCTACTAAGGAACCATAGACAGAATCTGGAAAGATTCTAAAATTAAGTGTGATGGGGTCAGGGAGATGGCTCAGTAGAATAAGCCCTTCCCTGGAAAGTGCAAGGGCCTGAGTTCAATCCCTCACTCTGCCAAAAAAAAAAAAAAAAAAAAG
>NDGN011417591.1:0-10404 GCA_002564285.1 Tympanoctomys barrerae
GGATAGTGGAGCGTGGACGAAGGTATGTGGCGGGAAGGTCGCCCCGTGAGGTGGATGCCAAGCCAAACTGAAAGTCACCCAGGAGGCCCCACACCACGCGGTGCCCCTACCACCTGTGACCACGGAGCATCCCAGGGCTTTCAGAATTCCCGGCAGTTCTCCCCAGTTCATGGAGGATGGGGACAGTGTGTCGCTCACCTGGATGTCCATGCAGCCTCTGGACTGTGCCCCCAGTTGTCCCTGCCACTCTGCTTCAGGTGGTGCTGGGACAGAGGACATTCAGGTGTTCATGTAGTCAGCCTGGCCACCATTTCTGAGCAGTCTTGCTGACTCACAGCTGTGCGTTAGTTTGTTGTGTGCTCCTCAGAGAGCCACACAAAGGAGATGGCATTCTTACTGACATGTGTGGCTTCAGTTGACAGGCGGGTCGAGTCTGAAGAGTCGGGTGACGAGGAGGGGAAGAGGCACACCAGTGGCATCGTGGCAGACCTCAGTGAGCAGAGCCTGAAGGATGGAGTGGAGCGGGGTGAGGAGGACCCAGAAGGTACCCTGCTGTGGAGAGCCTCCACCCCCCCCCCCAGAGAGGAGTGTGCCAGGCCGATCGGGTGCTGTGTCGGCCCCAGAACAGGCCCTGCTGCTCCTCAGAGGCCCTCCGTGGGCCAGGGGGGTGTGCTTTCCAGGCACAGCTTCTTCCTGGGGCTCCTCCCCACAGATGTGCCTGTGGCACTTATTCGAGGAGTGCAGTTTTGCTCAGTTCCACTGAAGGCCAGTAGTGCTGCTGGTGGCTTGGCGTGAGCGTGACATCTGAGATAGAAGCAGAAAGTGAGTCTTCTGATGAGCCTGGTACCACGTGCCATGCCAGCCCTACCTCCAGACATGCTGAGCCAGCGACTTAGTCCAGGCGTGGTGGCACACACTTGTGATCCCCGTGCTGGGAAGCCAAAAACAGGAGACTACTATGAATCCAAGCTGCGTAGTAAGACCCTGCACAAAGTTTAAAAAAGAAAGTAGTCTTCAGCCTGTGTTCAGAAAGAAAGAGTTGAAATGAGACAGGGCGGCTGGCAGCCCTGCCCCTGCAGTTGCTGCAGTGCGAGTGACGCTTAGCGCCTCCCAGCAGCCCCTCGGAGCCCTGCTCCGCCATTGCATAGCCTGATTTAAGTTTACCTTGTAAGACAGTGTCGTCCTCTCCATTGATGATGCACACCTTTTTGTCTGTTTGCTTAGAAAATCACTTAAGACAGGCAGGTACCTGTAAGCCCAGCATTCTCAGAGGCTGAGGCAGAAGGGTTACAAATTCATACCCGACCTGGGGGGGAATTTACTTGAGAAAGAATGAGAGGAACCAGGTGCACACAGAAGGACATCCAAGGGTTATTAGAGGGTTTTTAACAGCAAGTTTCTAAATATATGCAGTTAATCTTTAGTTAAAAAAATAAGAATATGCAGTTTAAATGCACTAAAGAGATTTAAAAAGAAAAAGAAAGCTAAACACGGTGATGTGTGCCGTAATTCCAGCTACTCAGGAGGCCAAGGCAGGAGAACCACAACCTGCACAGTTTCATGGGACCATCTCAAAATTGAAAAGGGGCTGGGAACATAGCTCAAGTAGAGAGCGCTTGCTCGGCAGCCTAGCGTGCTTAAAGGCTCTGCATTTTCCAGATTTGTACAGTATGAATTTTTCAGATATTTGTAATTATGCACTACCCTTATAAAAATAAGTTTCTAAAAAAATAAAAAGCTAATTTTTAAAATAGCACTGTGCCTCCTGCGCCAGCAGGGATGATTGGTAACTATGGCAACCAAATTTTAAAGGGAAGGAAGCTCAGAAGCACCCTTCACATTTAGTTTGGGATCTCCAAATTGGTGTTCGAGAAATGCCAGGGGTGGGTGAGGGCATGGGCACTGGTGCTTTCTGGTACAGTCGCGGGCAGGCTCAGATCTGTCCTGCAAGTCTATGAGGATCAGGCATGGGGTGCCCTGGGAGCTCAGAGGGGCAGGCTCACTTCAGTCCCTTGGCCGGTGGTGTCACCCTGGAGCACTGCTACATGTGGCTAAGGAAGAAATTCGCGGCGCTTGCCTGAGGACACCCGCTGCAGGGCAGCCCTTCTGGCCAAGCACAGCTGTCTGAATCCTAGGTTCTGTCCCCCAGGCAGTAGGTTCTAGAGAGATCTCGCATTTCTGATGTTTGAGAAATGGACTGACTCCTGCTAGTCCTTATTTACATTTTCTTTTTCTTTTTTTTTTTTTTTTCTGGTCGTTTTGAGACAGGGTTACACTGCAGTTCAGGCTGCCTTGAACTAACTTTGTAGCCCAGACTGGCCCCAAACTCCGAGCAACCCTGCCTCAGCTCCCCTATCCTCAGTGCTGGAATTAGAGGCCTGTGCCACCACACCCTGCCCATTTTATTTTTAAACAAAACAAGTTTAAATATGTTTACTGTTTGCCTCTAACTTATTTACTTTAACTTATTTTTAAAATGTAATCTTGGAAGGGTGTTCTGGCCCGTAAATTTCCTCTAGGTTTCACTGGCATCTCAGGAAGGGGACAGGCCAGCCCCTGGCCCACCTCTGGCTTGAGGCCTCTGTCTATGGTGAGCTCTTTTGTCTCCAGGTGTCTGGTTGGGCACCACATGGCTTAATTGTAGGGCCACTGACTGCAGCATCCTGCGCTCCAGGACAGTGAGTCAGTGCTGGGCACGAGGGCCTGTCTCTTGTTTTTTCCCACTTTCTTTTGTTCAAGTCCTAGGTTGGTTGGTACCCTGTAAACGTATAGGTAAACTGTAGACTTGTTTTCAAGTGGCCACTGTTTTGTGTGTGTGTGTGTGTGTGGTGTTTTTGTTGTTGTTGTTTTTGTTGTTGTTGTTGTTTTTGTTTTTGCAGTACCAAGGATTAAACTCAGGACCTTGTGCTTGCCAGGCAAGCCCTTATTCTACTGAGCTATCTCCCCGACCTGGCCACTATTAATCATTATAAAAAAGTCGTTGTGAAAAGTAGTGAAGGGATTGGCCAAGCAGGACCACACTATTTAGCTAAGCTGGTGCTCTCTGAGGCCTACAGTCCCTTCCTGACAGGGACTGGGCTCACCTGTGGGACAGACACAGAAGAGCCTCAGTACAGTCCTCAGAGTGACAACCAACATCCAGGAAAGGCAGAAAAGAAAGCATCCTGGGAACAGTTCTACACCCAGACTGAGAGAAGCACTTTCTGCCAACAAAAAGTTGCAAGGGGGGGCCTGGCCCTAGCTCACCTCTTTAAGTGACTGCTTAAACAAAGCTGCCAGCCTCACGTTGCTGTGGTTCGATCCCTGCAAGCCTTCAGCCAGCCAAACGAGGCCTGAGGGCATGTGGAGCAAAAAAAAAAAAAAGTTGCAAGGGAAAAGGGGCCCTAATGATGACCATGCACAGCCAAGTAGGGTGGCCTGTGTCCTAGCTTTTAGAAGGGTGAGGGAGGAGGGTCACTTTAATTTTATGACCACCCTGGGCTATACAGTGAGTTCAAGCCTCGTCTGAATTACATGGTGAGGCTCTCTCTCCAAAACAAAGAAAAATAACATCCACTCACAATATATAACCTTGTTTGCATCTTACCTCAAGCAAACAAGAAAAAAAGTAGAAGAAATTTGGGAAATGTGAGCAGTTGCTAGGTATTTGATGATATGGAGAAAGTGCTCTCTTGAAGTGTGGTAAGGGAGCTCATAAGACAGCTCGGTGAACTAAGTGCCTGCTTCGGCAAGTGCAGGCACCAGGATCCAGTCCCCAGCACCACATGCCACGCTGGCCTTGCCCCCCGGGTGCTCTGAAGCAGGCACCGAGAGCAGGTGTGATGGTGCATACCTGTAATCCCAGCACTGGGGAGGCTGAAAACAGGAAGATCACTATGAGTTGGGTAGTAGGCCCTATACCAAATACATTTTAAAAAAAAGAAAGGACAGTGTGGTAAGGGTGTGTGCACATGCTTGTGTACCATGCGCCTGTACGCATGTGTGAAATGTGAGAGAGGGGTTGCTGGCGAGACGCTGAGCCCTCTGCCAGAGGAAGCTGCTCTGAGAAGAGAGTCCTGTGGCATTGCAGTAGGCCTCTGCACCTGAACTAGTTCACCAGTCTTCCAGTTGAGAAATGTGCTTAAATTATTCATCAGGGCTCTTTGATCTTATCTGTGGAGCTATGCGTCATTGTATTTTGCCTACTGCAGAGAAAAGCATTTGTAGATGGTGGGCCACCTTCCACCACAGTAAAAGGCACGTCCCCGAACATGTGATCTGCCCAGCATGATCTGTGTTCAGATGGCCTGATTTATTGCCACAGACAAGAAAGAGAAAATGGGAGGGCAGGTGGCGGCCTCGAAGTGGTGCTTCCTGGCAGGGACTGGGCTCACTATGCGGAGCCAGCCTCCTTGCCCTCCTTTCTGCCAGTGGCTTTAAGCTGTACCTCCCTTCCTCCGAAGCTCAGAGGCACAGGCAGAAGTTTAGAAACCTTTGCCCATAGATGAATTCAGAAAGCTGAGACTGCTCGAAGCCTTGCCTTTGTCAAGTTCTGCTAGGTGGGCACCACCTGCCAAATCTCAGACCTGGCTCTGCTGCCTCCTTTGAGAGTCCTGAGCTTTCTCCCTCATCCTTTTTTCAGAGGAACATGAGCTGGCTGTGGACATGGAAACCATTAGCCTGGACCGAGATGCAGAGGTAATACCGCCTGCTCTACCCAGCTCGGTGTATGATGACGGGCCCCTCACCATCAGGTTATCTTTCATGAGGGGGATAGATTAGTGATTCCCCTAGAAAGGTTGCCTCAGCTTCCCTTGGTTGGGTCAGTCTTTGTATTCTTGCTGTTTTTAATCCCAGTGATTAAAATTTAATGTGCGGACCAGAAAGCTCATAAATCACATCCGTGGGTCCGTGTCATGTCTCTGTCCTGGGCCTTCCTGTCTCCAGCTCCGAGGAGTCAGTCGTGTGTGTAGCTAGTGGCTGGGCCTGATGATACCTGGCTGAGATCCTTTCCTGAGCCCACTGCGAGGTGTGAATGTCACGGAACAGTGTCTGTATGTGGAGTTGGCTTTTGTGCTTAGGGAGTGGCAGGCAAAAGAAAGCCGCCACAATCATTTATACAAAATTAATACAAGGCACAGCTATGCCCAAGAGCGTCTGCCAGCTCTCCCTGTGACACTGACACTTCTTGTCATAGGCGTGATCTGGCTGACCCTTCTCCCTCCCCCTCCCTCTACCACCATAGTCCTCCTGCATGGCTCCTGCTCCAGGGAACAGGCCTCAGCACTTGTTTCCTCTGGGTTTCAGGATGTGGATCTGAATCACTATCGAATTGGGAAAATCGAAGGCTTTGAAGTGCTAAAGAAGGTGAAGGTGAGAGGGATTCTGTCCTTGCACAGAAGGTGACTCAGAGATCATGTGTGGTCCTTGTCCTCATGCTGTGCAAGGCACTGTCCTGCACGGGGACTCTGCCATGCATCCCTGTGTGTCTGAGATAGAGTAGGGGCTTGGGAAGCTCAGGGGGCTCCTGGAGCTCAACCAGCCTCAAGGCGGGGTGCCAGGCAGACGCCTACTAGGTAGTGGTGCTCTGCATCTGGGTTTGCTTCTCAGCTCTGAGTCAAGGACAGTTCTTGGGTTCTGCCAGGGTGTGGCCCTCCCAGGCCTGCCCAAATCCTCACTGCCCTCAAGGGTCCTCCTTTCGGGCCTCTTTCTGTTCTTGAATGGGACAGAGTGGCAACATGCCTTGTTCCTGCCTCTTAGGGACAAAGAATAAAGACATCTCCCCACAAAAGATGAGCCGTTTGTCCCTCCCTAGCTCATGCCAACCATCTTCTTCCATCCCCAGACTCTCTGCCTCCGCCAGAACTTAATTAAGTGCATTGAAAACCTAGAGGAGTTGCAGAGCCTCCGTGAGCTGGATCTCTACGATAACCAGATCAAAAAGATCGAGAACCTGGAGGCACTGACTGAGTTGGAGTGAGTGGGGAGGCCAAGGGGACAACTGGACAGGGGTGGCTAGGCTCCCTGAAGCCCTCCCTTCTGGCTCTGGCCATCCTGAGGCTGACCCTGCCGCCTATCCTGTACCACACTTGGCTCTCAGGTTGCTGGACGGTCTTGCTTAGAGGGCTAAAGCAGGGCTTCCGGGTAGGTTCTCTTCTGGGTGGTTACAAAATCAGGAAGAAGCCAGGTATGATGGCACATTCCTATAGCCCCAGCTACTCAGAAGGCTGAGGCAAAATATCACAAATTCAAATGCTGAGCAGGGTAACCAGCCCTTACTGCAGAACAGTAGGGGCAGGCATGGCGGCACATCTCTACAGTCTCCACTCTGTGGAAAGCTGGGGCAGAAGGATCACGCCTTGCCCGGACAACTTACTGATTGGGTGAGAACCTGTCTCAAAATACAAAACAAAAAGATCGGGCCCATAGGTCAGAGTGAAAACTCTGGGTTCAATTTGCAGTTCTGCAGGAACAAAAAGGACTAGGCTTATACAAGTATGGAGTGGTTCCCCCAGCAAGTGTGAGGCCCTGGATTCTGTCCCCAGTACTACCAGGAATGATAATTTGGATTAATAGTCCTGTCAGTACTATACTAGGGATGAATGCAGGGCCTCGCGTGCTAGGAAAATGCTCCACCTTTAAGCTGCAGCCCAGTCCTCTTTTCTGAGGCAGTTCTTACCAAGTTGCCCAGGCTGGTCTCCAATTTGTAGTCCCACTGCTAGCATCTGAGAAGCAGGGATCACAGGCATGTGCCATCACACTTGACTGCTCATTAACTCAGTACATCTCAGGTGCCTCCTATGTCCACTCCTGGCTCTAGGCCATGCTGTGGACACAGGGATGAATGAAACTTGGTTTCTGTCCCAGATACAGCCTGGGAGCCCAAGTGCTGCCCCAGGACTCCCTGTGAGCCAGTGGAGGCAGATGACGGTCAGATCCTACCCCACAGTTACCACAGCTTCCTAGGAGGGAGGCCACCTCTAAGAGAGTTAAATTCTGACGCCTCTGCAGTTCGTGTCCATTTTCTTAAAAATGTTTTGCTTATTCCTAGGATCCTGGATATTTCTTTTAACCTGTTGAGAACTATTGAAGGGATTGACAAATTGACTCAGCTGAAAAAACTCTTCTTGGTCAATAATAAAATCAGTAAAATTGAGAACCTAAGTAACCTACATCAGCTGCAGATGCTGGAGCTGGGGTCCAACCGTATCCGGGTAGGTGCGAGGGTGCCAGGCTCTGATCAGCAGCAGCCGTGCGCATCCCGTGTGTGCCCTTTAGCGAGCTCTAGCCTGTGTGCCACACAGATTGCTCCTGTTTCCGTCAAGTCCTCCCCAGCCTCCAGCTGTCCCTAACTGCTCCGCCGCAGTGAGCCCACCAGCCCAGCCCCTGTGCCTCCAAGCTTCCATAGAAGCAGGATGAGGTCCGTCACGGTGATCTGTGATCGCTGTAAAGTTGCTGGCATCTGAATGGAGGGGAATCTCAGAGAGGTCTCAGCAGGCCTGCCACTGACCAAGCCTACCAGACAAAGCCGAGGGAGGTGCTCGGTAGAAATGAGGACTGTTGGCTAGACCCCACACACCCACGTCTGACTGCTCACTGTGGCCACAGCACTGCCTCTGTGCTGACAGCCTGTTCAGTAGCTGAGCAGGTGTTGCCAAGCACTTTGTGTCCTCCATTTGGGGTCTAGAAGCACAGCACACCAAGCTAGTCCTGCTGGGCCCAGCAGAGTCTCTTCTAGCTCACTGTTGGAGATCTCACAGTCACAACCAGGGGAACCCCAGCTTCTCACTGCAGTGTCTCACTGCAGGAGGCTTATCACACGCAAATGCAGCTGTGGTTCCGAAGGGCGCCCAGCCCTGTTGACGGGTAGGTGAGCCTCACTGCCTCCATGGCTAGCCTCTGCGTGTGAGCATCGGCTTCCTCTGAGAGCAGGAGGGAAACAGGCCAAATCAGCACAGTGACTGACCTGCCATGGGGAAGACACTGAGGAAGCTGGGTAGAGGCCTAAATGAAGGCAGGGAGAAGTCACCGGGTGGGCCCTGTGCAGGGTCTTGGGCTTCCAGGTCCCATGCTCTCCAGAGGCCTCAGCTATGTACAGTGCATACTGTGTAGGGTGACATAGATCAGCTACCTTGGAAGGATGTAGGAGATCGCTAATCGGGATTTTCAGACAGTGTTCTGCAGAGCTCCTGGGCCTGGAAAACTGGAACGATCCTGGGCTGCCAGACCGGGGTCCCCAACCAGCTTCCTGCCTTCCATACTGTACTTCCAAGCGGCGTGGTGCTGGAAATGCCCAGAGCAGATCAGAGAGTTGCCCGGGATCCCAGAGGTCAAGTCCGGACAGCTCCTGGCCTAGGGCCTCTTGTACCTGGATAGCCACTGGGCACCTTTGTAATAGCTCTTCTGTCATTTTCACAGGCGATTGAAAATATTGACACTTTAACCAACCTTGAAAGTTTGTTTTTGGGAAAAAACAAAATTACTAAGCTCCAGAACCTGGATGCCCTCACCAACCTGACAGTCCTGAGCATGCAGGTATGGACCTCCCAGCCCATGCCCCAAAGCCACAGGGGTGGAGCCACCACAGCTAAGCACAGTCCTTGTCTATTGTGCATCCCCGGGGGCCATGTGTTCTCACTGTCAGTAAGGAAACATCAGCATGCACACAGGTGCACAACCAAAAATCCATTCACTTTTTATAACTTATTTTTTTAAATTTCATTGTTTTGGTTCATGTTCCTTTTCCCCTTGAGAGGTGAGTGGGTGGGTGAGTTTTGGCCACAGGACCTGCAGAAGGGCAGGCTCACCTGACACTGGGCACGCTGGGCACATAGGCTCACGTTCCCTCTCTTGTGGAAGAAATCTCATGAGATCAGACCTGTGACCGGGCCCTGGGGAGTAGCACTTCCTTTTGGCCACCTGTAGGACCAGTGGACACAAGGAAATCCCTCTCACCCTATGTGAAGGAGATGTTTCACAGACTGCTTTGAAAAAGTTCTCTAGGTCTGATTTAAGAGGTAATATCCTACAAAAGAGAATTTATTTCAAAATATTCAGTAATTTTGGCATTTTAGAGTTGTTTTAAGTAAGCCAGGCATGGTGGCATGCCCCTGTAATCCCTGCACTTAGGAGGCCGAGACAGGAGGATAACCATGAGCTCAAGCCCAGCCTGGGTTACATAGTTGAAGGCCAGCCTTAACTATATAACAAGATTCTGTCTTGGAGAAACAAAAACAGTGCGCATATTACTCCTGGTAGAGGAGACTTGGAGATTTAGTCCCCTCTTTCCCACACCTGCTCTGGTAGGTTCCAGATGAAAGCCCTGTTCTCAGGGTCCTTCAGGGTGGTCAGCAGCCCCAGGCCCCTCCTCCTGTGGCCCTGACACGTGGTTCCTCTCTTGCAGAGCAACCGGCTGACGAAGATCGAGGGCCTGCAGAGTCTGGTGAACCTCCGGGAGCTGTACCTTAGCCACAATGGCATCGAGGTGATCGAGGGCCTGGAGAGCAACGTAAGACTGGGTGGGAGTGTGCTCCTGGGCTGGGACTATGTCCCGGGGGCAGTGGGAGGGTATGAGGGATCCCAGCCATGTCCACGGTCCGCTCCTGGGCATTGTACCTGTGGGTCCAGGAAAGCTCTGGGCAGCCCTCCTGCCCCTTAGAGGGTAGGCCCACAGCTGCCCCACTCGTAGGCCACTGCACCTCCTGCCCTGCTCCTCGGTGCCCTCCCTGGAGCTGGAAGGCCTCCACGCTCTCTTGCTGCCAGACCTGGTGCTCAGAAAGAATTTGGGCCCTTAGCAGGCCCAAGGCCTCTTCCCATAGCAGGCTCCGCCTCAGCCTGCTTATACCCAACCTAGGGTTTAAGATGAATAAAGTCCCTTTTCTCTTTCACTTTTTTTGTTTTTGTTTTGTTCTCTCTCCCTTTCTCCCCCCTTCTCTCTCTCTGTCTGTCTCTCTGTCTCTGTTTTTGCTTAGTTGCCAACAAAGGTAACCAGACGGCTCACTTGTGTTAACATGGACAGAGTGATTTAGGCTTTGTGCCTCAGCTCCAGGATCTGGTCATCGTTAGGATGTTGTTCTGGAGAGAAAACACCGTCTGAATTTTCATGTGGAAAATTTGGTTACTTTGCTCCAATGTTGCAGTTGAATTAAGAGTTTAAACACTAGTGTTGCGGGGCTGGTGAGATGGCTCAGTGGTCTGAAGCACCTATTTGGAGCAAGCTTGGCAAAGCACAGGGACCACAGTTCAATCCCCCAGCACCACATGCCACTGCCCCGCCCCCTGGTTGGCTGAGCTGCCCCACACACACACAACAAATAAATAAACAAATAAATATTTTTTTTAAAAAAAAGCACTAGTGTTGGCCCAGGGAGATAACTCAGTAGAATAAGCACTTGCCTGGCAAGTGCAGGGTCCTGAGTTCAATCC
>NDGN011417602.1:0-17346 GCA_002564285.1 Tympanoctomys barrerae
GAAAGAAAGAAAGAAAGAAAGAAAGAAAGAAAGAAAGAAAGAAAGGAAGGAAGAAAGAAGAAAGAAAATTCAATAATCTTAAAGAAAATGCAGAAAAACATTTCGGGTGTCTATCAGAGAAACAAAGTAGAAATCAAAATATTTTTTAAAAACAAAAGTAAAACAGCTGGGGCCAAGGCTCAGTAGAATAAGTGTTTGCCTGGCAAGTGCAAGGGCCTCAGTTCAACCTCCAGTTCTGAAAAAAAAAAAAGTCTTTCATTAAAATATACTCTCAAAAAATTAAAAACCTACTAGAAAACATTATTATCAACATAAATAAAGAATCAGTGAGCTCCAATCCAGGCTCATTTTACAATACAGACAAAGAGACTGAAATTTTTGAAAGAGAATAAAAAAAATTGAAAAAACCTCATAGGAAGTAAGGGAGAGAATCGAAAGAGTAAATAGTTGCTACAAATTTCAAAGGGGACTTGAGAATATCAAAGAACAAGAGGGTGACTTAGCAGCAGAGGCCTTCTCTTCACCCAAGTCCTGTGTTCATCAGGCTGCACACAAAGCAGAAAGGAAGAAGAAGTGTCCAAGTAGTACAATCAAGTCCAGCAATCAGTGAGACGACAGACATCAAGCCAGTTCCCTTACATCCGAGACAGCTTCACGTTGCCATGCTTTAAAACCTCTCAATCTAGAGAAAGATGTAAATCAAACCAGCCACAGGAAATGCAATATTTACTATATGAAACATAACCAGGACTACCTCAACACATAATCAAACTCTTTCAAAGATTAAAGACAGAAAAGATTGTCAAAACATGGAGAAAAAAAAAAAAGAAATTACGAAGAGGGCTGTCTTTAACAAATTGCAAGAATTTGAACTGACAGCATACTACTTAGTAAAATCCTTAAAGTAAAATCCTTAAATACACAAGGGAGTGTATTTTTTAAAGAATGAAGCCCCATCCTGGTGTGGGCAGTACCACACAAAAGGCTTGTCCCTGAAATAGGATACAAGAAAAAGGCAGGTTGCTGCTGCATGCTGCTAGCTGCCTTCTTCCTGTCATGCCATGAACTGCTTCTTCACTATAATAACCTTTGCTATGCTACCTTACCTTGCAGCTGTGGACTGAAACCTATACAAACTGTGCCTGAAATCAAACTTTTTTCTCACTTTGGGGATCAGATAGTTTGCCTCAGTAATAAGATAAGTACATAAAGAGGTGTCATTTTCAACCAAAACAAAACCTAAGGGTCATTTTAGGGGCATATGTTAACTGAAAAGCAAAAATCCATAACAAACCCAACAAAAGGCTAATAAAGGAATCAAAACACACTTCTATGGAAAATCATATGAACAAAGGAAGACTAAGAGTAGGAGAAAGTAAAGAACTACAACAAATTTAGAAAACAAGGAAGAAAAATATAAGCAGCACAATTTTACTTATTATTAATTTCACTGAAACAGATTAAATTCTCCATTTAAAAATACAGTGATAGGGGCATGGCTATAGTTCAGATATTTTAGCACGTGTCTAGGCAAGCACAAGGACCTGGGTTGGATACCATGCCAACCCCACCCTAGGGGCCAACCTACAAAAACTGTGCAAGTAGCCCACTCCTGTAATCCCAGTGCTGGGAAGGCTGAAACAGGAGGATCACTATGAGGCTTATCTGTGTAGTGAGATCCTTTGCTAACTACATAAAACAAAAAAGGAAGAAAAATAGAATGATAGAATATATGAAAGAATAAGTGCCTATTATACGTTTGGAACAATGTAACTTCATGCTTGAGGCCATGAACAGAATGACAGCGAAGGAATAAAATATGGTAATATATGAAAATGGAATACAAATGAAAGAATAGATTATTATCAAAGAAAAGCTCAGGACCAGATTGATTCACTGATAACTTCTCAAAGAATTTAAAGAAGAATGAATACAAAGTTCTCACATTATTCCAAACCATTGAAGAGAGAATTCTTGTAAATTCATTCTATGAGGTCAGTGCTTTTTTGATATCAAACAAATGTAACAGAATTTAAAAAAATACAGGTCAAGATCATTGATACATGAAAACCTCTCAAGAAAATACTAGAATATTTAAATTAAAATCTCATAAAAGATCGTTCAGTTGATCCTATAGGATTCACTCCAAAGTGTAAGAATCATTCAACACACCTTAATCGATAAATATGGTATACCATATCAAGAAGCAGATGAAACTGATGTAATCATCTCATAGATGAAGAAATGCAGATAGTAAAATTCAATATCCCTTCAAGATAAAAATTCTTAATACAGTAGATATACAAGAAAAGCATGTCAACATAGTATTGATAACATGCAACAAGCCAAGGGAGACATACTGCATGGGGAAAATTTGAAGAATAGCTTCCTAAGATCTGAAATAAGATCAGAACACACAATTTCATCAACTTTGTTTAATATAGTACTAAAAGTTTTAGCAATGGTAATCGGGTAAATAGAAACAAAAACTGTACAGGAAATAAAATTCTTACTGTTTCAGATTTCAATGATTTTATATACAGAATTTCCATGGGTTTTAATACAACACCATTAAAATTTTAAACAACTAGACAAAGTTATACATAACATAATTAACAATAATCATTAAGTTTTCTCTCTACCACTACTAAATTGTCTAAAAAGAAATCAAGGGAACAACTTAGCTTTAAATAGTTAAAATTTTTGAGGAGCTGAGGAGATGGTTCAGTAGAATAAGTGCTTCTACAGCAAGTGCAAGGGAAGGGTTCAGTCCCTGGTTCCACAAAAAAAAAAGAAAAAAGAAAATTGGGAAAAGGAAACACTTACATACTTTCAAATAAATTAAACCAAAGAAGTAAATTATTAGGCTTTCAAAGAACTACATTTTCCTGTTCTTTGCTGCACTATGTGCAATAGCAAAAAAGGGGAAATACTTGGTGCCCATCAACTGCTGAATTGATAAAGAATATATACATATATGACAGAAAGGAGGGATCTGGGGAGTAGTCAATAAATGATATTAAATTACAGTTAGCTAGAAATAAGACAATATTTTATAGAATTATTGTGTGATAGAATGACTGTATGAGAATAGTTGTACCATTCAAAATCCTAAAAGAAAGCATTTAAATATTTTGATGAGATAAAGCTTTTAAAACAAATTCAAGTATTATGCAATGTATATTCTTATCAAAAGCCACAAGTTATCCCATACCTGTGCATATTTTCATGTTTTGTCTATCAGTTAAAATAAATTTAAGAGGAAAATTTCAGCTATAGCAACTCCAAAGGACCAAATGACAGTAATATGATTTTTTAATGGAAATTTTGATTAAATACTCCAGGTCAGAGAGCACATTTGGGTGACTGATAGCCAAATAAATATTATATGTAATTTAGCTTTTTTAAATGTTCGTTTTTACTGGAAACCTTCTAATGATGTTGTAGGTTGAAATAAGCCTGAGATACACAGACTAACCAGTTGTATCACGTTTCTACAGAAAGTCTTATTCCACAATGTTTTTCTTTCAATTATTATTTTATTTAGGAATGTGAGATGGGTTTAATATGAATGATGAGTATGAAAGAAAAATTCTCATAGCTAACATCTTAGTTATTACTATAACCCTATGATTGTTTTTGTTGATATCTCAATATTAATAAGAGAAAACATTGATGGACTTTAAATAATCTTAAGTAACATGGCTTTAATTTAGAATGATAACAAATAGTAAATTCCACATTCAAAGCCAGTTTAACTCCATTGAGAAGCCTCTAATCTTGGCTAATTAAAGGAATTCATTTTCCAGCCATAGAAATATGCTACACATACAGATAACTAACCACTATTAAATTAATATTTAATAGTAATATGGTCCTTTGTCCTTATTAGAAATGACAGGTAAATAAAATAATCTACTTAAAAATGAAGTATAATAATTATTTAATAGTAATAATCTTTTATTTTGCTCCTCCCATTTATTGGGTTGAAAAGTTTAATTTATCCTTACCTATTTCATTGTATTCACATTTTTTCTATAACATGTGTCAAGATGGAGGATTTCACCAAACTCTTAATAACACGAGACCATCTTACAGTTGAAAATGTTCTGTTTTCTAAAATTTAATTACTAAGTTATCACATACTCTCCATGTATACTTCACAAATTGAATCTATTGTCAATCATAGTTTTACTTTAGGGCCAAAAAACTTTTTTCTAGCATATAATGCTGAAATAATTTTCCATTTTATTCATTTCAGCATTGTGAGGAGTTCTCTTTTATTGTTTGTCATTGTTTGCAAACACATTTGGAAACACTGCTATTTGTCATTTGCACAAGACATCAGAAAAGCTGTATTGGTTGCCAGCTCTCACTCTAAGGAACAATAATTTAAAGTAATAGAAGGAAGCTGAAATTAAGTTCAGCTTAGTTTCTTTGTTCCTAAATGCTTTCCTTTCACATCTTTATTAAAGACTCATGTAACATTCAATTCAAATTACATACAAACTACTGTGGCACTTTCTGGCCAAATACTCTCTAAAACACAATTTAACTTTTGCTTAACTTTGCTTCCTCAGAAACATCTTTATGTCTGTGTTCTAGTAGTTGTTCATACTTTAACATAACTCAAGCTAAAAACGCTTCAAATTGTAATCATCCAGCTCTTGGAGGTAATGCATAAAAACAGAGTTGTGTTCTTTACAATGACTTCCGCAGCAGACACATTTATTAGGCACTAGGATTTTTAACAATTCTCATCAATAAATAACCACTTAATGATAATATACATAGCTTTAGGGTGACAGCATTGTAAAAAAGTGTTCTTTTTTAGTGTCAGTTTTAATTTAGATATATATGAGATCATTAGCTTCTGAGCCCTCATACCAAAACTAATGAGGCTGCTGAGTCATTTAATTTATAGCTTGTTAGATAATGTATGATATCATATAATCTTCACTACCAAATTCATTACTCATTGGAGTTTATCAAGTTAATAATTTAATAAAATTGCATGTGACCTAAAATTGAGTCTGTAAATTCAACTACTATCATACAGTATGAGGTTGTCTTAATGCTCTTTTTAAAAATTAAGAAATAAAATTGTGTTTTGCTTTGATTCTGATAAATACCTTAGTTTTGGTCTTGCAGGTATAATAAAACAATCTTACTTGAAAGATGACTGTCTCAGTTACTTTTTATTTGTTTCTGGGACAACATTCCCCATCCCAAAAATTAAGGAAGGAAAGGTTTATTTAGCTCACAGTTTGTGGAGGTTTCAGTCCGTACTTGGTTGGCTCCCAGGCAGAGTAGCACATGGCAAAGAGCAGCAGTTCATGGCAGCAGAAAACCGTGACCAGGAAAGGGAGGGGCACCAGCTACCACTTCTAGCCAGCCTCTCTCCCCTCCACTTATACTATAAACAAGCTGCCCTGGGGGTGGGGACTTAGAACACACACAATGTCCATGCCCTCCTTTACACAGGATGAGGATGTTTATAAGCTCCAGGCTCTCTGCTGAGTCACTTCATTAAGCTTTTAAACTTCTCAAGTTGACACAATGTATCAACCAGCACAATGACTAAATGGTTGTCTTTACACAAAGATATCAATACTTTAATAACCCTTTAGATTTGTAGTTTACTTGGACTAATTTAAATGTGACAGTCTCTACTTCAGGGTAAAAATAATCTTCACAGGAATCGTTTCAAAATTTTCAAACTGAAAACAGAGCTATGCTTATACGGATTCTACATAGAATAACCTTCGTCATGCCAGTCTTCCCGGGATATTACTGCTCTAACCGTTGCTAGCTCATTTTGCCCCTCATTTTAGTATACAGGGCAGACAAAAATGAGTAACTTAAAAAGAAAGAGAACTTTAAAAATTTCATACTTATGAGGTTTTTGTAATTTAAAATAGAGAATATCTATGTGTGTTTCACTCACTTCACTGTATTAATTTAAATGAAGTAATTTCAATTAAACCAGTTACACACTGGTTTACTGCAGCTATAGTATCTTAATGCAACATCGAACTAATTTTGCTTTTTTTCTATGAGGCTGTATTGAGTGGCAGTCAATGCACATCCCCAGGAAGCTCACTACTCTGTCTGCCATAGAACGGTTGAGGATGCAATCCATTAATTTGCAGGGTGTCTTCTTTATTACACAGGAAGGACCTTTCTCTGCTGTGGTTGGACTGAGATGAGTGGTTTGCCTCTTGAATTCTGTTTTGCTCTCCAGTTCAATTCCAATACAGATTTTTATGTGAATTACACATTAGATATCATCCATTGTCTGTGTCTGTATTTCTTTTGCACACTTGCGTAAACTTTATTCCCTTTCATACTTTAAAGTTTATATTAAAACAATTGAAACTTAGATATCAATATGATTAATAAAGTCATTTAATATAGGAACAAAAGGTACATTTTATGGCACTCGAAACAACATTCAGACCTCTTATGTTTACAAGTGTACACGTTCCTTATACAGCCTAATTATTGACAGTCCATGGCTTTTTTAAATTGTCTAATTAAATAGCTCACAGTGGAAATACAAATACATGCTTTTGATGTTAATAACATGTTTATATGTTCTTTAGCTTCTGAATTGATATTAATTTGAGATTCAAAACACTTCACAACTTATAAATATATATTTTGGTTTTAGAATCTTTATTAGAAAACATTTTAATGCTTTGTTTTTCTAATTTATGATATATAAAGATTATCTTACCAGTCAGGATTGTCATAGATAATTCAACAATGTAAAATAGCTTTGCTAACAGTAAAGTGATAGTCTAGAGAAAGTTTTTCCATAGGACAAAATTTACTAAGTTAAAATATGCTGCATGCATGTCTACGAAAAAATAGACTCACTTTCTGCCACTTGCTCTATGAAAATAGTGATAGATATATAAGCTCTCATTAATCTATAACTATAAGGAGCCAAGGAGATGACTCAGTGGAAAAAATGCTTCCCTGGCAAGCACAGGGGCCTTAGTTCAATCCCTAGTTCCATCAAAAAATATCTATATCTATAACATAACTCGTGATAAGTCACATAATATAAAAATGCTGCAGTATATTGGATACTCAAATATGTCCTTCTATGTAGAATTTACAAATTCTGTTACCTAGAAAAAAGAAAAAACTAAAGACATAAATGTTTCAAACAAATGGAACTACATGGGCAATGTAGTCTCAATGGCGAGAGTTTCACAAGTATGAGAAATTATCAAAAATACAAAAGGAAATCAAAAATGTAATAAGATAAAACTGAATACATAAGTAAAGTCTGTTCTGCATAAACTTTACAATAAAATTAGTGTCTACAGATTTATCTCTAAGAGAAAATAAAGTCATTCAGATATCTTATTTTATTTATTATTTTTTATTTTGTGCAGTGTCTCACTATGCAGTTTGGATTTGAAGAGATCCTTCTGTCTCAGCCTCCCGAGCTCTGAGATTACAGGTGTGTGCCACCATGCCTGGTCTTGGTGGTCAGCTGAGTGTGCCTGAGGGTGGAGCCAGCACAGCATGTGGTGCTGGGGATCGAGCCCTAGTCCCTGCATTTGCCTAAGCAGGTGTTTAGTCTGCTGAGCTATCTCACCAGCCCTTTCAGATATTTTAGAGTATCATTATCAGCCTTATTTTATTAATATCTTTTTGCCTACTGTGCAAGAATTGTTCAAGTACTGCAAATTCGAAAGCAGGAAGACCAATTAAAGATCTGTTACTTCTCAGGTCAGAAATCATACCCATTTGCACTCAGGTGAGGACATCAGAGGCAAAGTTTGTGCTTTTACTCCAAATTTTAGAACAGAATCAAAGTAAAATTCATAATGATAAGATAAATGTGGATTACTATGAAGAATGGATCCCCAAAATTGAGTTTTACATTGTTATGCTCATTAATCTTTAGATTACGGAAGACTAAAGAAGAACAAGTGAAATATTCAGTTCATTAATATACAATGGGTTCAAAATAAAAACTCAATGTACATTAAATGCTGAGAGCCATCCAACGCTTGACCTCTGACAAATTCACATCAAGTTTGGAGAATCTGCAAAGCGGAGCTTCACATGAATGTGGCTCCACAAGCCCCCTGGGAATTGTTAGGCTTATGATTCACATAAAAGAGAGCACATGATTAATCACCTAGGGTTTTGGCATAACTTAATTAAGTGCGTAAAGTGCTTACAGAGGTTGACTCCTGTCTCCTACCTTGTAAATCTGCAGAAAGGGCCAAGCCTAAGCCATGAATATTCAATAATAACAAGGAAGTTTAGAATCACGATCTCTCGGGGTGAGAAAGTGCACCGAGGGCTAAGAGTTTTGGTAGGGCAGAAAATAGAACAGAAAGAACAATGGTTGAATAAGTTTCCATGACTACTCCTAGTTTATACTCTGTACTCATATTAATCACAATTTAAACTGTTTTTTACTTATAGATGAAAAACCACATCTGTCAATCTTGCATGAAGAAAGTTTGTGGAATCACTCACAAGCTTTATAAATGAAGGCTACTGATTTCGCTCTGGGTTGAAGACACACACTCTTCTTCCCTCCTATCCCCACTACACTTAGTCTTACTACTTCGCCACCGCTTCCCTCTCTCCTCAAGTTGTTGTTACTGGAAGCTGAGGCTGGACCTCAGAAATTAAATGAATACATTACGCCCAAATTTTCAGACTTATGTAGAACTTAATTTTTTCTAATACAAAATTTGCTTTTAGTTTATTGTTTGAAAATGCTGTATACTGTTTATTGAATATTGCAGCTGGATTAAATTCTAGATTTTCGAAGTTCCTAAATTCATCATAGCGGAATTTTCTTGTGATACCTCAGTGTCACCTGGAAAAGCGAACTAGGGAGGGGGAAGCAGCAGTTGACGGTGCGGGAGGGGTGCTTCCTCACTTTCTGCATCAGTGGGACAAAATACCTGAGCCCTGCAACTACAGGGAGGAAAGATTTATTTTGGTTCACATTTTCAGTTCATGGTTTGTAGCTCCAAGGTAGGATAGCAAGGCACAGTGGCAAAATGAAGGGGAAACCACTTACCTCAGGACTGTAGAGGGCAGAGAGAATGAAAGGCAGAGCCTGCAGTGGGAGGGCCCTCCTGGCCACGCCCACCGAGACTGGCTCCGCCCCCAACACCAGGTCAGCACTAAGCCTTCAGATGGCGTCACATCTACAAGCCTATAAAAGGGCTTGCCTGAATCACTTGGCGCACACTTCTCTATCGTTATACAGTTGAAGGCATAAACCGATTTACACAGCAATGCTAAAAAGATAGGTTAATTTGGCATGCATTATACCACAAAATAAACCTCTCTAGTATAAAAAAGAGAAATAATGGATAACATTGAGCTATTTTAAGTTACAAATTGTAAAAAAACAATTAAAACAAAGAAATTCTAAAATAAAATGAACATATTACTGAATATAAGAAATCAGGAGTATTAGACAAATACAAAAAAAAAAAAACCCAATAAACTGCTTTTGCTTAGCCTCATTTAGAAAAATACAAATCTTCTTTTTTGCAAACTGAAATAAGACTAATCATCAAAAGAGTCAAGATAATTTTTAAAATTTTAGTTTTATATTTTATATAAATATTTTTCAAGAAATGAGTAACTGGGCTGGGAATATAGCTCAACAGCATAAGCACCTTCCTAGAATATGCAAGGTCATCATTTCGATCCCTGTTACAAAAAAACAAAAAACAAACAAACAAAAAAACAATAGCTTAACATCCAAAACTTTGCTGGTGTATTTCAATACATTGAATAAATAAGATAAATATAAAAATAATTTTAAGGACCAGAGAGATAGATCAGTGGACAAAACGTTTGCTTTGGCAAGTGTAGGAACCGAAGTTCAATCCCTGGTCCCTCATGCTGTGCCGGCCCAGCCCCACGGGTGCGCTGAGCTGGCGACAAATCCAGGGGTGGTGGCGTACACCTGTAATCCCAGCGCTGGGGAGCCTGAAAACAGGAGGACTACTACAAGTTCCATCTACGTAGTGAGACCCTGTATCAAATACACAAACTAAAAAAAATTGGTAGCTGTACAGAAATGTCACTCACCAAATGCTATGACAGTGTCAAAACTCTAAGAGCAAATTTCACAGAACACAGATAAAAATGTTATCAAAAAAATTTTGAAAGTTGTTCAGAGAAAAAAAAAATCAAATTTAAAGTTAAATCTAAACAATCCTGAAAGACATAGTAAAAGCAAGTACTATATAACATTACTGTTCATACATTATAAAGAATGCAAACATACTTAAACCATTCTAAGCATTTATTTCACTGTGCTTATTGAATAAGACAGTTCTTAATGAAGTACTAGCCAAAAGATAATATCACATTAGTAAACGTTCATCATGGCCAAATGATGTTTATTCTTCAAATATATGGGAATTTCAAAGTTAGTAACCATGACTATGATGCATTGTTCAAAATAATATATTTTTAAAGAGAAAGATTTGCTTTTCTTAATTTTATCAGTTATTAACTCTAAAGAAATACATATGTTAAGAGAGACATACTTTTTACTTGTAGAATAGTTATGTATAATATTTAGGGATATAATGATACTACATTTTTTCAAAAGTTTTGTATGTAATGATATCACATTTTTTCAAAACTACTTCTGAGACTAAATGATATGCTTCATGATAAAACAAAGTTTCTGACCTCTGCAATAACCTAGTGACTAGCATACAGTATTGATAAATTAAATTTTTTTACATGGAAGAAATAATGTAAAATTAACTTTGCTGTCTTCTAGGGTTGGCCAAATAGCTCAGGGGATTAAAAGGCCTGCGAGCAGACGCAGGGATTTGAGGTTCAATCCCAGGCTTACCGTGCCAGCCCCACCCCGAGGGCCCACTGAGACAGCAATTAGGACTGGGCTTGGTGGTGTGCTCCGGTAATCCCAGCTCTTGGGAGGCTGTAAACAGGCGGATCACTATGAGTCCATCTAGCAGTGAGACCCTGAGCATCCTGTAGACCCTTAAAATACAAACAAAACAAAACCCAAAAAACCAACTTTCTAATTTTGTTATCTTCTAATTTTGTTACTATCAAACTGTCATTTTGGTTCTGGGGAGATAGCTGGGCAGCTACAAGGAGTGCAAGTGCAAGGACCCAGATTTGATCCCCGGTACCGCATGCTGTGCCAGCCCTGGAACCACGGGTGAGCTGCGCTGGCCCTGAGGCCAGGCATGGTGGTGTCTGTAATCCCGGTATTGGGAAGGCCGACACAGGAGAACGCACATGAGTCTGAGCTGTGTAACGACTCCCTGTACCAAATAAATAAATAAATAAAACAATTTTTAAGTGCATTATAATTCCCAATACAAAAAAAAAAAAAAATCAAAAGGAAAACAAAGGTGCATTGAGCAGATCTCCTGTTGCTGAGATAAAATGTCCAACACACACAACTTAGCTAAAGAAAATGTCAGTTTGCCTCAAGGGTTCATCTCATGGTTGCCTTGAAAGCAGAGAAATCAAGATGCAAGAGTACGCAGAGCAGGCTGCTTGCTTCACGGTGGCGGAAAGCGAGGGGGGAGGGCGTCAGCTGAAGACGGACTCTGTAAAGGCACCGCAACTGAGGACACACGGGCCGCAAGTGGGCCTCAGATCCTAAGAGCTCATTCACGACGAACACCAGACACTGATGCACCCAGGAGCACAGTGTCTGCGTGATCCAACCCCTCCTGCAGGCATCTCCTAATCCCATCACCCTGACAGTTACGGTTTCCTGGCACAAGATTAACACGACCAACAAATTATTGTACATGTTAACATCTTAGTCTGGTATTCCTCCTTAAAAATGTAAAAAACTAGCTGATTTCAAGAAAGTCTAGTAGTTATACAATTGGTAAATAATAGTATAAAAGCACCATAAACTTAAGACATGCAAGGAACATTTGATTATCAGGAAAGTAATTTACTAGAGATTTGCAGTTTGAAAAAAATATTTATTGAGTTAATATTTTTGAAACATGTACACCCTGTAATAATATGTGAATGTATTATCAATGTATGTGAGAAAGAATATCACATTATCATGACAATTTCTACATTACTTTCATAGAAAGAATTACCTCTTGTAATAGCTGACATTTACTTCAACTTAAATCCCTGTTGTATCCTGTGATGGAAACAGTATTTGCTTTGCAGTTAGAGGAAGTCAGCTGGGTCACAAAAGAACTTTATGAGGCAAGACGCCCTTGTGATTTCACTATCTGCAAAGTTATTACAGAGCTTTGCAGGTTTATGGTGAGCAAAGCATCTCTTATTACCATGGGAAATAGAATTGCAAAGAGGATGATACAATACAAATAAAAGTACCTACTAGAACAGATAAATAGTCCCTGAAGTTAATTTTCCTCCCTCCTATCCCTCTTTTCTTCCTAAAGGCAAATACACCGATTCTTAAGGAAAACCTGCCTTATACATTGACAAGAAGGTGTTTTCACATTGAATTTAATCTCGTATCATTTCAATGATGGCAAAATTAACTATTAGCCATATCTACATTGCTATAACTAATTTCTCAGGCAATCAGTGTGTAAAGAGAAAAGCATATTTTGGTTTGTGATTTTTAGAAATTTCGGTCAGTGACTGGTGGATCTATTTGCTGGTTGTTTGCAGGCCTGTGGTGAGACCGTACAACATGGCAAGAGAAGGCAGCAAGGCAAACTCCTCACCCCGTTCCAGGAAAGAAAGCAACAGGGAATAGAGGCTCAGTCCCACCATTCTTTTCAAAGGCCACCCTACCTCCAACAAGTCACAGCTTCACTCTTATATTACAACTGACTTCCAATAATGCCTGCTGAGATCTAAGTTTTTAATATATGGATCATTAGAAAGCATTTATCCACATTATACCATTAATTTCATTCAAGAAAAGATGAAAGTATAGCCGTATTGCATAACCATCCTGATCAGATTTGATCAGCCTGTGATCAAAGCAATAAAATTATTACCTATACAGGTTCTTTGGGATTTAGAAATTTGCTTCCCTCTGGGGTCCTCCCTTATTTTAGAAAGTCTGCCATGGTTGAGTTCATGTATTCTCTATGTGATTTCCTGCTCCATGCTTATCTTAATACTACAAAGCTACTGGTCTTTGTCAAAAGTTGATCCTAGTGATTTGCTCTTGCATTGGACTGAAGAATAATTCTTATGCACCCATCACTAGGTAATTATATGGTTACTACTAATAATAATAGTACTCTCTATATTTTGTAACATAAATACTATTGCATCTTGTAAACAGGCATTATTTGAACTTTAGTGCTGACAAATAAGGAACATTTTATAAATTTTTCAAAGCCTTAAAAATTCTTAGATGTAATTTTAGAATTAAATATAACTTTCTGAAACAAAACCACTTGATTAAAAAGAAAAAGGAAAACAGCATAACAAAACACCTACGGTCTTGGGATAGTACCCCAAAATAGCAAAGGCCAGTTTATTCTCCAGAGCTCTAGAGCCCTCAGTGGTAACTTGCAGCATGATCCAGAGAGAAAAGCTAATAATTTACTCTAAAATGGGACAAAAGTTGCAGTCACTTGTAAACAAAGACAAAGCTCTAAATCTATTCTTACAGAAAAATGTTGATGATTTAAATGGTCCAAAATTATGTTGAGTTAAGATATGAGAAAATGAACTTAAATGGCAATATGTGGAAATAAATTCATAAGGCATATTCAGAAAGGTGAAAGTCTGTTAAATATCAATGTTTTGTGCATTTTTCGTGGATATTTAGGTTAACCTTAGAAAAATAAGTCAAGGCTTTTGGATTAGAAATAGGGTTGGCAGGTTGGGGAGGTAGTTCAGTGGCTTAAGTTCCTGCCTGTTAAGTGCGAGGTCCTGAGTTCAATCCCTGTGCTTCACCCCTGTTTTTTTAAAAAAAGGGTTAAACTGCAAATGAACTTGAACAGCGTTCCCTTTTTGGTTTAAATATATGGTCACATTTCAAGTTTTACAATTAAATATTCCTATTTTAAATTATTCTCATAGTCCTTTACTGTTTGCATGAAAGAGTTAGGAAAACAATTAAAAAATGTGTTTCTTCTACTTTTGTTGAGTTTGACAAGATTTGGAATTATTTGTATCCAATCCTATACTTATCTCAGAACTAATTACCAAGGCTTTCAGTATATTCTGGAGTCTCCAAACACAAAAGATTCCTAAAATAATGCTCCATCCTATGCACAGTTACACCTGAGGTCACTGTTGGAAAAAAAATTGTAAGAGCTGATCTTAAAAATTTGGTATCTAGTTCATTTTTAAATACTTTCCTAAATTTTAGGCTTTATGTTGTATACTATCTGTTTCTGTTATTCATTTAAACTTTTTCATGACTTCAGAATTCATAAGAAATAATCAGGAAAATGAGAGGTGAAATTTCTAGAAAACCAGGATAACTTATTTTTCTAGATTTGTTCATATGTCTTTTGTTTATAATGATTATTTAATGTGTGTAGAATTTAAAACTGGAAGAAGTTCCTTTGGCAGAAGTGTGGCCATGGAGATTAAATGTGGTGGTGTATAGGATAAAAGGTTTGGCAAATTAATCCCTACTTGATATTTTGCGGACAGTTGGTATCTCACTATTCTACTTTTCTTAATTGACTAGAACATTTAACGCTTCCTTTTCTTTTAGATGAAGTTCTATTATAATTAATGTTATAGAAATAAGCAACCTTTGTAAAGTCAAGTTTATTCCTTGTCCTTTCCAGAAAATAATGTACTACTCACATAATAATAAATGAATGAAAGAATTCTTTACTTGATTTGAGTTTAGCCCCCAGAAAGCTCATCAGAATACCTTTAAAAAACATTTCTCATAATATTATTAGTGTGTATTTTCAATCTTCATAATTAAACTGCTTTAGTCATTTATGTTTAAATTCAAAGCAAGTAGGGAATATGATACAGAAGAATATTCTCCTGATTGTTCTTCCTATTGTATACATGAGCTTCGATAAGAGATATTATGTGTTAAATTTATTTACAATAGAGTGAAAACTATCAAAGGATGGAAGGATTTTCACATATTTGCATAATGAAATACAGATGATTATCTTTCTTAATCACTCTTTCTACACTTTTACATCAATGTCATGCCTGAGGGCAAAGTGTCATCACATTTATTAGTTATTATGGTGTGGATATAACATCTGAGGTTGTGTGAATGATTTCATATGTTTGCAAAAGTAATGTATGAATCTATTTTTCTAAAATGAATTTAAGCATTTCAAGTAAAAAATTATATATATATATATATATATATATTCTCTCATATGTTTGGGAACATCAGGTAATAAAAACTGCCAATATCAGCATATTCTGAGACTTTGTATGGTCAGCACTAGCAAGCAAATTTACCAAGAGGAAATCTAAAAGACTCAAGAGTGATGATTAGACTAGGCCTGGCCACCTAATGCATCACTCTGGCCCACATCATTGCTTACAACAACATCATATACAAGGGAAGTTCCAGGCAGAAGGGACATATTTATTCTTTCTACTCTCTGTAATATTTTAATCGGTTTAATTGCAGGCTCAGATTGTTCACCCAGGAATTTATTCAGATATAAAGACAGATGCTACAAAATGCTTATGTGCGACTGTACATAAATACATTACACATTCACAACTGAAGAGTGGCAAAAAAGGAAATACTCAGCAAGCATGAGATAGAAGCAAGCAGAGGGTGCAGGTAGTCTGGAGAATTCATTGTGATTCATGAGTGAGCTCAGGACCGACTTCCTGCCTGCCGTCTAGAAGTTTCTCAATCTGATGTTCAGATTTTCTGGGTATGCAAAAATTGTAATGGCTCCTTGGGTGCTCTGATGGCAGGCAATCTGGGTTCCGGGGATGAGAATGAAGCAGCCAGTATTCCAATATCAAAATGATATCAGCTTCTCTAGTGCATCAGTCTGTAGTGCTAAAGTAGCAATGAGGTTGAAGTCTGGATGCCTCTTTTCACTCAAATCATATTAATAGACCATGGATCATGTTAAACAGACCAACACAGTGGTCACTCTGCCATGCTTAACAATTTGAGAAATCTGAAATAATCCTGAGTGTTCTTCCTTCTATGTATTTGTGCATGGTTATAAGCACTAATTTCTTCAGTTTATAATATTCTCATTAATTTTCAAAATTATCCTCATGTATCCAATTACAATGCACATTTCCAGATGGTAAAACATGAGAAATGCATAAAATATATGTGTTAAAGGTAAAACTCAGTTGAAAGTGTCAAATAAGAGCTCTTTTTTAAAATTACATAAATCTTTTTGGATAGGAATAAAGAAATGAATTAAATATTTCTCCCAAACCAGAAATTTAGTGTTAGGACAAAATAAATTCTCTTGTCCACATACAAAGTACAGAAGAAATCATCCATTAAATATTTTCCCAATCTACCACATGATTGTTTACTAACAATATATATTGTTTATCAACAATATATATTGTTTATTAACAAATATATCCTAGAGATTGGATAAAGACACAGTATACAGAATGAATATTTCACCAAGATAAATGGAGCTATTAATTTTTAAATATCTTGAAATATCTGGTATTTTAGAGAGTTTCAAGTAATGTATTTATCAATGAATTCAGCAAGATTTGCCTGGCTCAGAAAGCAAATTAAAATTTATGAAGGCAGAGACCCAGCCCAAGCCCAGGCCCAGAGATTGTGTGGGAGAGCTTCCTAGCTCCGCTGTGCCTGCTGGACCCCTGCGAACCCAGCCCAGGCTGGGCATACAGTCCTGGGGTGAAACTCTGCAGCTAAAGTCCCTGCAGAGAGGATAGGGGCCAGAAGCACCCAGCTAATCCAGGAGCAGAACATCTTGCCAGAGGGGCACAACAGGTTCTTTTCCAAGGGCTGCAGCAGAAAAAAGCTGAGCACAGCAGCCAGATCCAAGCTGGGCACAAGAGGATTAATTCAAACTTTATAGATCTATGCCTGAATTCTAGTACATGCTAAGGTTAAAACTGCACCACAGGTCTACAACCAAGGTCAGAGAACAGTGCTACACAAAATGATGAAGAGAAGGAGCAAAAGGCAATCTCAGATCCTGAACCCACCCAGAACAAGTGCAAAATACACTAGCACAGAAGAATTGGGAATCACACAGCTGAAATGTCTGAATTAATACAGTCTGAAGGAAAGAAATAACTACAGAAAGGTATAGAGGGCCTGAGATCAGAAATAACCTCTGAACTTAAAAAAAAAAAAATCTCTGAATTAATAGCATCTGAAGTAAAGAATCAAATGCAGAAACACATAGAGGAAATCAG
>NDGN011417613.1:0-14588 GCA_002564285.1 Tympanoctomys barrerae
TCTTCTTCTTCTTCTTCTTCTTCTTCTTCTTCTTCTTCTTCTTCTTCTTCTTCTTCTTCCACTGAGCCATCTTCCCAGCCCCAAAATACAAATTTAAAATAAATATATAGAAAATGGTGAACATTTTTGGTCATTCAAAAATGCAAAATAATACAACACTGAGATTCCATCCTACTCTAGAAAGAATCAACAAACCAACAGCAAATGCTGGAGGGGCTGTGGGGAAAAAGGGACCCTTCTCCACTGTTGGCGATAGTGTAGACTGTTGCATCCACTGTGAAAATCAGTGAGCGATTCCTCAGAAAACTAGAAATAGAGGTCCTACTTGACTCAGCTATTCCTTTTGTGGGTATTTCCCAGAAGAATTGAAAACATGTTTATAGCAGCATAATTTGTAATAGCTAAATCTTAGAAACAATCCAAATATCCATCAATGAGGGACGAATAAAAAAGATCTGATATTTTTAGACAATGGAGTACTACTCAGTTGTAAAGAAAAATAAATTCAAAGCTTTTATAGGTAAATGGCTCCAAATAGAGACCATACTCATAAGTGAAATAAATCAGACTTACATGTGTCAGTGTTGTATTGTTTCCCTAGTGTAAGAACCTGAAAGAGTAAATAAGATCCAAAATGTATAATAGATATTGTGAAAGGTAAAGAAATTGCACAACAACAACAACAACAACAACAACAACAAAAAACAACTGGGATTGGGGAAAGGCAAAGAGAAGGAAAAGAAATGTGAGTCTCTGTGTGTGTGTGTGTGATATCTAAGATAATTATACTACTATTTTATTAATTGACCAGAACAGCTTGCGTTTATATTTTTGATCAGTTTTACACACCTATGTCATTTAATTTGAGCACCTATTTTGAAGATAACAATGATATATCTCTATCTCTATATATGGCAAAGATATGTTTATATTTATTTTAGCAATTGGTAATACATATATTTTTCCCAGACTTTGAATTCTATTTTTTTAGTTTTAAAAAGAATAAAAAATAGTGAAAAAATAGAAACAATACAGAATTTCACTAAAGAAAATGATAGGATTTCAACAATGGTTACGATATTTCATAAGGAAGGAAAAGAAATATATATGTTTATAAACATAGGATAGGTTGGATAATTGTAATGCTGATTTCTGCTGATCTATTGAAAGAAACACTTAATGCTTACATTTTTTGTCCTTTCTAATCTGTATAATTTTTGACCAATTTTGCATGCTTATATCTGATAATCTGAACAACTATTTTGAAGACAAGAATATGCAATATATTAACCATTGTTAATCTCCTACTGTCTTGTTTTGAAATTCTGTATCTTTTTGGTGTGTTTTTCTTGTTCTATGTCTCTCTTAGTACCAGACACCCATTTTACAGACAAAAAATAGCCTGAGAGATAACAGCCTGAGAGAAAACAGCCTGAGAGATAAGTAGAATAACAAGTTCAAGGTTTAAACCTCAAGTTCCATTTTTCTCTTTCAGAGAACACTGAGCATATTTGAGATTTGACCTTAGATTTTCTGACTCCAAGTCCACAAAACAGAGATAACAGCTGTCTTGGCCACCTTCTAGGGTTCAAAGATTACATGCAATTATGTAAATAAATTTCTTTTTAGACAGCAATAAAATCAGAGTTATCTGTCTAGAGTTTTTGATGCCTTCATCCTAAAGGTTAAGAAACATGGAGATTTCTGGCATCCTGTGAGACTAGGAATATATTTAGTGTTGGAGGAGAGGGCTGCCCAACCATAGTTCACATTCTCCTGTGAGCTAGGGGTCACCTCTACCAACACAGGCCATATGGTATCCACTGTCCCCACTGCTAAAAGTCTAAAGGAAACAGCAGCTAGACTTAGACCTGGTCTAGACTTAGACCAGATCCACAGACCTGGTGCCTTTCCTATATTATTTTCAATCCTGTCCTACAACAGAATCTATTTTTCTTTTGTTCTGGTGAGGTTCAGAGAGGTTAAGTAACTTGCCCAAGATAACACAGGTGCTGAGGGACAGAGGCGTCTCTTGAGCCTAGGGGAGTCTGATTCTGAAGAGACTGATTACCCTATGTGTGAGTTACTCTTTATTTCAATAGCTTACAGATGTGGTTCTGAATAATTTCTGTTCCCTGATATATTATCATGACTTGGGATCTTTTAAAACTCAGTGTTCTCTGAAAGAGAAAAATGGAACTTGAAGGGTATAATAGATACTGGGAGAAAGAGATGAAGTTATTTAAAAGGAAAGTTACTGAGTCAAGGAGGACAGGAGAGAGTGGGGGAAGGAGATTTATTTGTGTATTTAAGCAGGTTGGTTTGGACAACTGTACTATGTATTTCTGCTGGTCTATGGAAAGAAGTAGTTAATGCTTTAATTTATTTCATCTCCTCTTTTCAATTATTTGTACTTTTTTTCTTTTCTACATTTCTTATACATTTCTTTCTTTTTTCAAAATTTACATATCTGATAATATGAATAACTGGTTAGAAGACAGCACGATGTATTAAAACAAATACTGTGACATTTTTATTACTTTGTTAAGTGAAATTCTATATCACTTGTAAACTTTTCTGTTTTAATTCTAATTTTTATTGTCTTTAAAAACAAAACAAAAGAAAACTCAGTGTTTTTCTCTAGGTGAAAGCCAACTGTCCTGTATACACACTGAAAATGTGGTTTCAGCTAGCGTGGATCCGGAGCTAAACTTCATTCTATAAGTGCTGAAATCTGAATGTTGGTTGAACAGGAGCATTTAATGACCTGGAAATTACTCTGATGGTGAGTCATCAATCAAACCAAGCTCCACGAGCCAGATGCAAAGCTCAGGAAGAGTGCAGCCGCGCCGCGGTGGCGCAGCGGAGGCCGCAGGCCAGCTGGGGGGCCACACCTGTGGGCGCATGGGCTGCTGCTTGGTCCTCCATGGCCCTCAAGAGCCGAGAGACCTTTTCATGTTTTTAAATGATTGGAAAAATTATAGAAAAAAAATTAACTTGTAGTGTTTAGACCTGATAATACCTTGGATTACTCTTGCAGTAAAAGTTTGCCAGCTGTGGTCAGAGGCCCTAACAGCTCAGGTGAGGAAGAAGGAAGGACAGAAAGACAGGGCTTTCCGCACTGCTGGGGCCAGCTCCGCTTGCAGTCCTGCTCTTAGCGATGGTCCCCAGTTGGCTGGGCTGTCGCTGGCCTGCACTGTGGCAGAGAGAAGTGGGCACAGCACGCAGTGGGTCCTGGGCGCTGCGGGGGTTCCCTGTTTCAGATAGGGGCTTTGTTCTGGGAGGAAAGGGAAATTTCGAGGGGAAACCGTTCTTCAGGGAGCAGAGCGAGCTGCTGGCCCCTGCGAGCCGTGGCTTGGTCTGCACTGCTGCTTTACGGACACCAGGAAGAATATTTTATTTTTGTTGCGAAAAGAAAGCCTTCTTGTTTGCAACGGGGCAGAGAAATTGATGGGGGAAGTCTTAGAAAAACCCTCCCTTCTGCTGGGAGAATGAAAGGGAGCCTGTTGTTGGAACAGGCTTGCAGCTAGCTTTGGAGCGGACTGGTCGGTGTCTCAGGGCAGGCCCTGTGGTGTACGCTCTGGGGGGCAGGGTGGTCCTAGCACCCTCCAGCAGCCTGACTTCCGAAGTCCACAGGTTGCCGTGACAGCTGGGGGGCGGGCAGAGCTGCCTTAGGCCCTGTAACCTGCACCTCCAGTTGGGGCCCAGCTGCCAGGGGAGGCCTCACTCCTCAGGGGCTGTGGTGGGAAGTCCATGCGCGGCACTGCAGTGACTCGTGCCCTACGCTGTCTGCAACCCTTCTCCCCATTAAAGATGTCAAGTTGGGTCTTTTTAGAGACAATTTGGAAGATTGAGAGCATCCCGCAATTTACTTTGTAAATTGATCCAAAATTGTCCTCCTGCGAGGCCGCTTCCAGGCATCCCTCCTTTTCCTGAAGAGCCTTCCCACTGTCATCCCTCCTGGACGCCCTCCATTGCGGCAGTGAGCCCTAGTGTCTAGCTTCACTGACCCCACATTCCAGGGACAGAGCGAGGCGGGAGCCCAGCGTCTCCCTTCCCCTTTCTTCCCCAGGTATAGAAGCTATGTGAACAAGTTGGCTCTCAGGAAGGTACTGAAAACACATGAGAGTAGATGGCGTGATTTAGGTGCTTGGAGCTTGTGACCAACCTGAGCAT
Source organism: Tympanoctomys barrerae (assembly GCA_002564285.1). Classification (NCBI taxonomy): domain Eukaryota; kingdom Metazoa; phylum Chordata; class Mammalia; order Rodentia; family Octodontidae; genus Tympanoctomys; species Tympanoctomys barrerae. Next base: position 4,177 of record NDGN011417613.1, read on the forward strand.
GCATACACAAAGTCACGGTAGTGGCAGGGCACCATGGTGTCCACTCGGGTCCCCAGAGGCTTCCTTGTCACCTTGGCTGACTGCCTGCCTTCTCCTTTCTGATTCTTGCTTTGTCTCAGCCTGCAGCAATGCCCGCAGCCTTGACCTCTGAGGCGTGGTTGCGTCACCACTGCTGGCCAGTCCCAAATCACCCAGAGAGTGAACCTCCACGGCCAGCCGGGCTGTGGGAGTTCTTCAGGGCATTAGGAGACATCCCCTCAGGGGAGGTCACCGAGTGTCACCTGGCAGCTCTGTGTGTAGCTCAGCAAGGTTTGGTGCGGAAGTGGACCCATCTTCCATCCCACAGCAGCTCTCTGCCTCAGTGGCCAGGTGCTGCGCCTCTCAGATCTCTCCGGAGCTGAGTGTGCACTTGGCTCCTGACTCCCCCTTTTGAGGGTCCTCTGACCCTGCACCACGCCTGCGGTGACCCTGGCCATGGTGGTGCTGGCTCCTGCAGACCTGCAGCAGGGAACAGCTCAGGCTCCACTCAGGTATGCATCCTTTTGACTTGCACTGTGGGACAACGGCAGTCTACCGGCTCCTTGGGATTTACAAAGCATGTTCAGGAACGCTGTATCACGTCAGTGTGACACAGGTGCACTTAAGGTAGGGTTACTTTGTCACCTATAGTAGAGATAAGGAAGTGGAGGCCCAGGAAAATTAAGGTTTCCCTAGCATCCCAGAGCAGGAGTGAGATCTGAATGCTGTTTTGTTTTATTTTACTTGAAAACTGGTGCTTTGAGGTCATTTACATAGTCAACGAGTTAGAAAAAGTGAATAGACTTAGGTATTTGTGATAGTCCTGTGGCACTGTACTGTAACTGTACCCAAGATTGTAATTTTTCTCATGTAGATCTCACTCTAGATGATAAGCAGAGGCTGAGGCTTACACATTTTTAAATCCTCAGGCTAGCCAGACCACCTAGTACATAATAGGTGCTTAGTAGACACTCACTGGGGCTGGGGAGATAGCTCAGTAGTCTATGCACCTGCCTGGCAAGCTCAAGGACCGGGTTTTGATTCCCGGTAGTGCATGCCATGCTAGGCCTGGTGGTGGAGCACGGTGCTGGCCCCAAAACCAGGCATGATGGTGCACGTCTGTAATATACTTGTTGAAGGTATATTCAATAAGTCTGCCAAGAACCTTCTATGTACTAGGCAATTTGTCTCCAAGGATTTAAAACTGAACAAGATCCAGTCTTAGAGAGCCAGCCAAATAGCTCATAGAATTAAAGCACCTGCAAGCAGGTGCAAAGGCTGGAGGTTAGATCTCTGGGCCTGCCTTGCCAGCCCAGCCCTGGGGTGCACTGAAACAGTGAATGGGCTGGGGAAGTTGGGACAGGAGGATCACTATGAGACTGAGCAGTGTAGTAAGACCCTGTAGTAAAACCAAATAAAGAAATAAATACTTTTTAAAAATAACAATAGTAGACACTTGTTGAATCAAGTGTTATTAAGGGTTTCTGTGACTAGGTACATTCATGAATCAGGAGCACTTGTGGAGGGCGGTGGGGGAGTCCAGGTAGAGGCAGGCAAAGGGAAGGCAGAAAAGAGCCCCAGGCGTGAAATTAAGGTAGCAAGGAGCAGGTTGAGGGTCTGGGGATGACCCCTAGTGAGCTTTGATATTCAATAATCCTGGCTTTGATTTCCATGCTCCAGGTTAAATTGCTGCCTTTGTGTACACACTGAAGAGGGGGAGGGGAAGTATTTTTTAAGTGGGTTTCAGGTGAATTCTGTAAGGAAAGGACAGCCATTAAATCTACAGTGCCAGCTGCCTCTGTTGGACGAATTTTAGAGGAGATTTCTGCAGGAGTCAGAGGCTGCTAATGATGAAGGACAACGGCTGTGAAATGTGGAAATGTCAGGAGGATGAACCTGGCCACAATAAACATCCAGCCTTTGCTTCCACTGTGCTGTGACAACATAAAATAGTAAATTGCCACCAACATGGAGAATGAAGTGACAGTGGTAGGTATCACCTCATGGAGGCAGGTGCCTGGTATGTGGTACTGGACTAAGATGGGATGCCAGGACCTGGCCTCCCCTGCCTGCAGTCCACAGACTGTGCATGCTCTACTCCTGTCACTGCCAGGACATCAGGTGAGAACCGTTTGCATTCCTGTTGGACCAGGGTTCTATTCTAGGCATTTCTAGTGCTTGGGTTCATTTTGTGGATCCCAGCACTGAGATTAATAAGCATATTAGCCTTTCAGATTTTGTCACTGCTGGATTCATTTATCAACGTACATAACCAAGAAAATCTAATTGGTGAACTTGTGCTATTCAGTATTTCTTACTACTGTGATGAATACAGAGAATAATGATAGGAACACTTGAAGAGAGTCCAGTCATGCCTGTATTATCCAGTAGCCATGTACTTTGAACAATAATCATGCCTGGCACTCCATATCAATGGGTTTGCTTCACCATGGATTGCAAATAACTAGAAAAAATGACATCTGCATTGACTATGTATAGACCTTTTTCTTAGTATTATTACCTAAAAGTCGTTGATTGGCTATGTCAACTGGAGAAGGGTAGAAGCTTAACTAAATTGGCTCAGCAATTTTACGCCTGAGGGTGTAGAGGAGCTACCCTAAGGTGATTTATCCCCTAGATGATATAACAGAAAGCGAGGACGGACACGGGAGCTTCCATTCTTCGGAGGAGCTCCAACCTTGACCTTCAGCTTGGGCGTCATCTCCTGGCTCTAGCCAGACTTTTTAGCTTTTGCCTTGGATCCTTTAGCCTTCTGGTATAGACTCAGCAGCCTTCCATTGCAGACCCATCGGCCTCTTGATGTGGACTTGCATGGAAGACTGCAACAAACTCTAGACCGTGGACTGAATCCTTCCGTCTCCAGCCCTCTGCACGCCCTCTGCACGCTTCCTTGCGCAATTCTGGCTGACCGTTGTAAGCCAGTCTGTAATTTCTTATGCATTTGTATATTTTGTGTTATGTCTGTTTCTCTATTAAAACCCTGGTGGATACACTAAACTCTACAGTAAAACAAACATCTACTTACATTCTATCAGGTATTATGAGTAACACAGAGAGGACTGAAAGTATATTCAACAAGTCTACCAAGAATCTGCTATGTACTAGACAATTTGTCTCTGAGGATTTAAAACGGAACAAGATCCAGCCTAAGAAGGCTTGTCAAATAGTTCATCGGATTAAAGTGTCTGCAAGCAGGTGCAGGGGTGAGAGGTTAGGTCTCTGGGCCTGCTGTGCTGCCTCCACCCCTGGGGTGTGCTGAGATAGGGAATGAGAACTGGGCGTGATGGCATGTGCCTATAATCCCAGCACTTGGGAGGCTATAAGCAGGCAGATCATTATGAGTCTGATCTAGTAGTGAGACACTGAACACCCTGTAGACTCTTCCCTAAGATATAGAAAAAAAAATACCTAGTCTCATCCACAGGTTTTATGTAAATACTGTATCATTTTATAGAGGTGACTTGAAGTTATGAAGATTTTGCTGTCCTTGATTGTCCCGGAAGCAGTTCCTCCAGGAATCCTGAGGGATGCCTGTTGTGATGGTTAATCTTGATGGTAAAGTTGAGTGGCTCAAGTCCACATAGGAGACTGTGCAAACGTACTGCTGAATATGTCTCTGTGGGTCAGGGTAGTGTGTGGTTGGGGACGACACCTTGTTTCTGGCCCTTTGTTCTCTGGCTCTTCCCCTGTCCCCTGCTTCCTGTGTGGCACAAGTGGAACAGTTTCCTCTATTCATCATGCTGTTTCTGCCTTGGAGCCAGGTAGCCATGGACTGAACCTCTGGCATCATAACATTAAGGGCATCTTTCTCTTTGTAAGTTGTGTATGCCCAGTATTTCATCCAACAATGGAAGGCAATGGCTGATACAACTGTACACAGTATTAGTTTTCCACATTAAAAAGAAAAGAGTTGGGGAATATCTTAGTAGTTTGGGGTGCTCTAAAAGATTCTCAAATGGGCTGGTTTAAAACATAGTTTTCACAGGAAGTTGGGCAGTCCAAGCTGAAGCTGCCAGCTGGCTTGGTTCCTGGTTGCAGACAGTAGATCCTCTCAGGGTAGAGAGAGAAGGAGCCCTCTGTGTCTCTTCTTAGAGGGACTCCTCCTATCAGGGGCTTTGCTCTCATAATTTAGTGTAAACCCAAGGGCCTCATTGCCTAATGCTGCCACACTGAGGTCAGGGCTTCATTCTAGGAAGGGAGGGACGTAATTCAGCCCCCAGTAGGGGAGCAATGGGGTGAAAAGGTGAACGTTGATGAATATTTGGCTTTCTCTAAGTTACGCTCATCTCAAATGGAAAAACTATGTTTGCACACTTAGCAACAGATTGTGAGTCTCATGAATTGGCTTTATCAGAGAGAACAGTAATCCAAAAGGATATCTGTGGCCTTGGGAGATAAACACAACACATCTGAGTCCCAAGCCTATTACACTATGGACACGTTATTCACAAAGCAGGCCTCGGAGGGATCTGTCTGCCTCTCAGCCTGGCTCATGATGAAATGAGCAGTCATGCACCTGGCCAGCTCCAGGGACAAGGGTGGTTAGGGCCTTTGGGCACTCCCAGGCGGGGGCACCACGTGATCAGAGCAGCGCGTGGATGAGCTGTCATATACCCCTGGGGTCGTGGCAATTGGTGTGGTCACCATGGATGCAATCTGGCGGCGTGTCCAAAGGGCCAAGCACACAGACCCCACTGAATCAGGCCTGTGTCTGGGCGTTCATCCCAAGCAAACAATCGGGAAGAAGGAGAAAGTTATTCATGAAGGTATCACTGGAGCGTTGTTTTCTAATGGTGAAAAATTGGAACTGTGTAGAGTAGAGACTCCCTGATATCATCTGCAAAGGGCGGACTGATAAATATTTCAGGTTCTGTGAGCTCTGCAGTGTCTGACTGAGGTTTAGCTTTGTGCTGTGCAAGATGCTTCATATATGAATGTGCTTGACTATTGGGCAAAAGGAAAGAAACGTTCCTCTGAGTCTTATTGGAAAGAACTCAAAATATAGCTTAAATGGGAGGAAAAGCATACAAAGTTATGAGCATAAATATGGGGGAAGCCGCAGTACAGGGAAACCCACAACAGTGTGAGTGCCACCAGCCCAGCATGATCCAGAAGCTTCTAAGCCCCTTTATCCAAAGGGAGACATCAGAATGGCAAGAGAGGAGGAGATGGTTTTTGGGCAACTTACTGAGCTTGGAGGACCTGCAACAACCTGAAGCAAAGTCAACAAGGCCTGCAGAACATGCAGGAGACAGTAATTGGTTCTCTGTGAAATGTGATTTTTTTTTTTTTTTTTTGTACCAGGAATCAAACTCAGGACCTTGCACTTGCCAGGCAGACCCTCTGTGGAATGGAAATAAAAGGACAATGATGTGTGACAAAAGTCTGTCCAGGCATGGTGGCAGAAAATTCAAATTCAGTATTTTTTTTTTTTTTTTGGTAATGTTTGAGTTTAGTTAATGAAAACTCAAGGAAGGGACCATAAATAATTTTTTGGGTGGACCCGGACTTAGGTAGATTAGAGAACTTTGCAAAAAGCCTCTCTGGGTTTGTGGGGCTGAAGGGAGAAACAAGAAGAGGTTAGGGAACATTGATTCTGAGCTTGCTTTTTTTTTTTTTTTTATAATGTATTTAGTACAGAGACTACAGGGTCTCACTATACAGATTAGACACGTAGTGATCCTCCTGTTTTCACCTCCCAAGCGCCCACCACGCCCAGTCTCAGTCGCTGTCTCAGCATACCCCAGGGGGCGGGGCCAGCAGGGCACACCAGGGATCGAAACCAGTGCTTTCCTGAGCTTGTTGTTAAAGCCCTTTAATTTTTTTAAGCACAAACTGCTTATCATGCCAAACAGTGCTGGATTTTTGGTGTATTGTTTTCTGTGCTGTCAAGTTAAATTAGAATAGAACTTATTTATGGAAACTTAAATATATAATTTTACATATTATGAAATAGTGTTCTTTTGATTTCTTTCCTAACCACTAATAACGCTAAAGCTATTTTTTAGCTTGAAAGCCATATAAAAAGAGGCAATGGTCCCGATTTGGTTTAAGAATTGCTGTGTGCTGGCCTTTGATCCAAATACAGTGGTGCCTCAGTTTACAATCTTAATTTGTTTTACGTTCCCGGGGAAGATGGCTGTGCTGCTGTTTGTGTGTGGAAGATGGTCATGTGCACCACCCAAGGAAGAGCGTGGGAATGAAAGTGAAATTCTGCTGAAGGCTTTGCAGCCCCAGCCACTCATGAGCAGACTTTATTAAATGATTACACAAGTATGTAATAGAATGTATGATAGCCAGCAAACATTCTAATTAGAAGAACAAGCTGATTGTGTGAATGGCGCAGGTAATATGTAAAAAATGCCGGGCTCAAAATGGAAAAAAAACAGCCTGTAACACAACACAGAAAGGTGGTTGTGGCTGGGATGAAGAGGATATGGGCTTCTAATCAACATTTCTTTGGGGTTCTTATTGTCTACACTTTCTCCTTGTGGCAGTGTGCTTGGACATCGTTGGGTGGCTGCACAGTATCCCCGTATCTCTCAGGCCCTGCCTTGTCTTGCTCCGCTCTTTGTCTCCTTGTGTGCACACGCAGTAGTCTCCTTATGTAGGTATTTTCAATCATTTAATTTACCCATCACTCTTTCAAAAATGGAGGTGAAATTCACATGATACAAACTTAGCCATTTTGAGAATAGCTATTCAGTGGTATTTAGAGAAATTTTTATCATCTGAAGAGAATGTAAATTAGCAAGCAAAGAAAAGAAACGTTAGAAATGATACAGAACTTCACCAAACAAAACAATAGGAATTCGGCAGTGGCTGCTGTGTTGCATGATGTCTCCAAATTAGTGCCGCAATTATCACCTCTATTTAGTTCTAAGACATTTTCATCACCCTAAAGGAGACCCAGTATCCTTTATGCAACTAGACCCCACTTATCTCTGCTTCAGCCCCTGGCAACCACTTCTTTGCACTTCAAGAATTTTGTGTAGCTCGAATAACACACTACATGACCTTTTGTGTTTGGCTTCTTTCATTCAGTGTGTTCGCAAGGTTCGCTATGTTGAAATGTGTTGACCATTATTCCTTTTTTTTTTTTTTTGTGGAGCTGTGTCAGTGGAGCAGTTTATCTGTTCAGCTCTTGGCCTAGCCATAGAATCTTTTTTACTTTGCTAAAAACAAATCTTATCCTCACACAGCTTCTGCAGCTCTTGTATTCACCAATACCTTAGCTGTTCCTAGTTTTGGTCATCTGTTGAGAGAGTTATGGTTATTACCACTTAAAGAAGAGAAAACACAAGTGTCGAGGGGCAAGCTAGCTCTCCCAAATGGTACAGTTGTATAACTGTTGGAGCCATTGCTTATACAAACTACATTGCTTGAACAAAGTTCCTGACACCCACAGCATAAGGAAGCAGAGGGTTAAGTTTGGTGTCAGAGGTGTCAGTTTGTGGACAGCTGGCTTTGCAGCAGACCATTGTGGTGGAAGGGTACAGTGGAAGAAAGATGCTGGATCGGTGGTGGCTAGGAGCAGATCCCAGAGGAAGAGTGCCAGAGGGGAGGGAGCCAGGGACCAGATGGAGTCCCCAAGGTCTCCTTCCGTGACACACTCAGACACATTCAGAGGTGTGCTTTCCTAAGTTGCTAGGCATCTCTGAATGCAGTGGTTTGTAACCCAGATTAACCATCATGGTGGCAGATGGGCCTGTCCACATGGAAGGTGAGTCTGAGCCTCATCCCAGGCCATGGATGATTCTATGAAATTGCTTGTAGAACTCGCTTTAATAGACTTTCAACTATGGCATTAATTGCACAGTGGGGCCGGAAAGGAGCACAGAGGCTAGGTGGGGGAAGGGCTGGAGGAGGGCAGGGTTTCCAGGCCGCTGCATTGCCATCTGCTGGGATCAGTGCACTTCTTACGACCCAAGTCCCGAAGTGTTGCAGGCAGGCGGGCTGATTAATTGTTTCCCTAGGGTCTCCCCAGCGGAGGACAGAAACTGATGCTCACTGGGGGTGAAAGAGAGCTCAGGCCTTTCAACTAGCAGGGAATTTGTTTCCTGGCCTAACTGCAGCCACATGTGAAGGTATTGAAAACATATGGGCCTCTGATAAAAGATCACAGTTAGTAAAGACTAGAAAGGAAGCAGCCAACCAGCATCCTGTTTCCCATCAAACCCTGTGCCCTTGGTTTTCAGGTGCTTTGTGTTACAAGAGATCTTTAGCAGCCCTCAATCGGGGAAGGGCTTGGGTTCCATTAGCGCCTTTCATGGCTTTCTATTACCTATCATCTCTGTCACAGTAGTTCCCAAGCCTGGCAGCCCCTCAATCGCCCTGAATCAGAAGCCACAGGATTGGCCACCAGAGAGAGGAATTTTTAATAACCTCCTCTGGTTGATTCTTACTCAGCTGGCCTCGGGCTTCTCTGGGAGCCGAGATGAAAAGCTGCCGTTTGCAGTGCCTGTGCGTGAGTGAGCTGCCTGGCAGAGAGGGGATTTCCCTGGGTGAGAGAGCTGAGGGTCGGGGAGGGATGGCGAAGTGCAGAGTGGCAGGCCTGCACGAGCCGGGGTCTTGTAAGAGCAGAGGGCCGCGAAAGCAGCAATAGACACGCCAGGACCAGTAAGCCTTTGAAATAATAAATGACCAGTGGAGGCCAATCTTTGTTAATGTTCCCATCCGAGCTACAAATGTAGCAATATTTACATCTTCCTCGTTTCTCTTTTCTCTTTCCTCCCCAAGCGATGACCAAATCTCGTTCCTAGCCCGTGTCTCTTGGGTGCTCGCAGCAATTTCTTCACTGGACTTTTGGGTAACAAATTCTGCTTTTTTGTCATTTTCTGTCATGCCCTGGTAGTGGTTAGCCTTAAAGAAATCATAATGATCTTACTTCTTAAGGAAATCTTCGTTAAAGCAAGTCTGATTTTGTTTCTTACTGAAAATAGGATAAAACAAAAACTCCTCAGGTTAGTTCGCAAGGCACTCCTCAGTTGGTCTGAATTTCTTCTCTCAAATTCTCCATGACAAATAAGAGACACAGCAATTCTTTGCCACTCCTCTCATGAGGACATGAAGACCTGCGTGCATTTTCTTCGTTTCTGGATGGATTCACGACTGTTCATTACCAACTCAGGTGGAAGAGACGCTTGGCAGTTTCTGCTATAGGGCTTAGTGCTTCCTTTCCTGTCCTTTGAATATTTTTTTTTTTTAGAGAGCTCTCAGATCATGTAAAAATTCCAGCTTCCTGGAGAAGGCAGACACAGGGGTTCTGTTGGTATTTCCTTTCCATTTGTGCCCTGGCTTTTAAATCTAACCATGGTAAGTCCTGGGAGTGAAGCCATTCTTAGTGTGCAGAGTGAACTGTCTGCCGGTGACTACCAGTGAGTGATGCCACCTGATGCCATTTGGGGTAGAAGTAGGTGAGACTCAATTATCTCCTGGGTGAGCCCTGCTCAGATGCCTGATTCATAAAATCATCCACCGCAACAAAATCGCAGTTGTTTCAAACTTCTAAGTCTCACAGGTAATTTGTTATGTAGCAGTAGGTACCTGGAGCAACCCCCTATCCATCTTCTCAAGCAGCTCAGACTCCAGGTCCAGGGGTCCATCCCCCACTTCCTGAGCTTCAGTAGCCCTTGTACTTTCTCTGCCCTTCCTTTTCCTCCTTCTAGGATGGCTCAGGTGTGAGGTCCAGTCTCCATTGCCACTGAACAAGTAAGTGACTAAAAGAAATCCTTCCTGACCCATCCTCCGTTGCCATGGATTTTGAGCAAGAACTTGCCTTAGAGCGGTGTGGCAGTGAGATGATGGAAGTATTCATCTTCCTCAGGAGCCTGATAGTTCATGCATGGAGGCACTGTTGGGATTGGCATGCCAGGGTGGGCACAGCCTGGGGCGTGGTAGACATCAATGTTCCCACCACACCTATGTGTCTTAAGAGAGAATAGGGCACCAAGGCTGCCTGGGAACTAAGCTTGGCCTAGGTTGCCTGGCATAAGATGCTTGGGAGATTGTTGAAATGTAGTCACTACATAAGAAAAAGCATCTGAAATCTCATAGCTCGTGTATGAAATACACTTGACAGAACTGTCCTTAAATTCTACCACAGTCCTAACATTTTCATAGCATCTTGAATATTGAATTGTGAAGCTAAAAGGAACTGTTGTAAACTGTCAATAGAAATAAATATCTACTTTCACATCTGATTTTGTATAATAACTTTGCATTCTTTTTCTTCAGTGGGATCCCCAATTTGTATACATCCCAGGCCCACAAAACCTGACTTGTGCCCCAGGGAAAGCTGTTTGTTTTCCAGGTGTCAGGTACTTAGGGATCAAGAAGCTGTGGGAGGCTGTGCAGGAGCTGCTTGGTGACTG
>NDGN011417615.1:0-11252 GCA_002564285.1 Tympanoctomys barrerae
AAGGCTAAGCCAGAAGTTCCTTTGTGTTGCATATATACCTCATATATATAACCTGAAGGTAGCTTTATATAATATTCTTAACTAACCTGAATTTTGACATGTGATCTGTCATATGAAGTGTGGAATTTTCAACTTGTGGTGCTGGATTGGCACTCAATGAGCTTTGGGATTTGGAGCATTTCTGACTGCAGATTTTTGGATTAGAGCTGATAAATCTGTAATAATTCCAGTTTATGTGAGTTACCGTCTACTAAATATTTTATTTTTAATAAAATAAATAAAATTTTATTTTTAATAAAATTGCAGAATGTAATTGATATCACACCATAGGGGGCACACAGTTTAACAATGCATTCCTCTCCTGAAAAAAGAAATCCTCCAAAAATGTACCTTAATTTGAACCAATACTCTGAATGAGAACATAGCTATTTAAAAAGACTAGTATTTTCCCCTAACATATATAGTAAATATTTTTAATGTAGAAAAGCACAAAGAAAAGAAATCCTGTTACCCAGAGGAAATCACTGTTAAAATTGTTGTGTTTGAAATTCTAACACGTTCCTAAGTTATACAAAAACAATTTCATAACAAGTACACTATTTTATATCTCTTTTCAGTTACCTCTATATCATGAATATTTTCTGTATCAGTATGTATGTGAAAATTTGCTATTTGAATTCTTCGTAAGGTCGTTTCACCTCCGGTTTTTAAAACATTGAGTTTTTTATTCTATTTCCCTAGATTAGGTCCATCTGTTAACTTTTGGTTTTTATACACTACAGGAAATACATAAAATGGCTAGTAATACAAAATGAAGAAAGTGGTGAAGATCTCTGAGTTTGGCAGTTGATGAGGTAGAAAGAAGACAGACTTCCCGTGAAATTGTCTTTCAGATTTAAAGCTGAAAACTTAGCTAGCTGCAAGGAAAGCCCATGGAGCTATGAACACATGAAGGAGGCTCTAGTTTAAATCTGAAGTCTGAATTATAATCAGGGAAGCGTTTTCTGAGAAAGGAAGGATGTGAAGGCAGAGGGAGAGTGGACTCAGGTGTGAGAGTGAGCGAGGGGGCACAGAACGAGGAAACCCCGAGGTTACCCGTGTATCTGAGTCTTGCTGGGGGGTGGGGTGGTCACAAAGGTCCTGTGTGTCCCTCATGGCCACACCATCTTGCCTCCTGAGGGCCCAGGTGAGGGTTCTGCTTTTTATCTTAAGTGATAGGTTGTAGCATGACCCAATCTTTTGTGGTACACACAAGAAAGCTACTTATTAAATTTTCTCTTAGTTATTCATTCATACCCATTGCCCTGTAAGTTTTGAATATATTCTCTGTGCAACCATTTATATTTACTGCACTGTATGTTTTCTCTATTTTTGTTGATTGTGACTTTTTGCATGGTGCTAAGGATTGAACCCAGATCCCCCACATAATAATCAAGCTCTGTACCACTGAGCCACATCTCCAGTCTTAAAATGTTTTAATTTTACATGATTACACCTTCAGTGACTGTTTTTCTAGGTGGGTTATTGCATTCTCCTTTGGCCTAGAAGCTACAACTCCCCCAAGAATTTTCTTATTTTATTTTATTTTGGTCCTGCGGATCAGATTCTATGATTCCTACCTGCTACATAGGCACTTTACTAGGGAGTACCTTTCCCCTCTTTTTTATTGTATTGAAACAGAATGATGAAAATTTGCCCAGGCTGGCCTTGATCTTCTGATCCTCCTAACTCAACTCCAGAGTAGCTGGCATTACTTGCATGCACCACCACTCCTGGTCCCAGAAGAGATTTGATAGTTAATGTTGATTCTCTTCTATACTTTGGTGTATTTAAAACATTTAATTTGTTAGTCCACCACTAATTTATTCTGATATCATATAAGGTAAGTATTTCCAAAACAGCATTATATGGAATACTTTCTTGATGACATTATTAATGTCACAGAAGATAAAATACACCTGGAAGTTGTAACATGCTATGCTTACCTTGAAGATACTTTTAAAGACTATAGAAGGCTTGAAATAAAACACAACAACACATATATACAAACAAAAACTTTTCAGTATTCTATAATAAGCATTTCCCTACCACTTCTTTTGATCCCTGGAATTGGACTCAGGATCTTACCATTGCCAGGCAGGTACTGTGCCAGTGAGCTGTATCCCCAGCCTTCCCTAACACTTTTGGTGACAGTTATCACTAACATATCACAAAATATGATAGAACACAACTCTAAGGAGATTTATTTGCTATAACTAACCAGTCACTAAAATTCAATCTGATTAGTCTATTCTTTCCCAGTTATTGGGGAGTACTCATAACATTTTATATATATAGTACAGCTATAGACTGTACTATATAATTTGATAAATTTCTTAAATTGAAGTTACATTTATTTTTTCTAACTTTATTCCTCATTCAAAAGACATGGTTAGAAGGGCCAGTCAGATAGCTCAGCGGTTTAAAGCACCTGCTTAGGCAGACGCAGGGACTGGGGTTCGATCCCTGGCGTGCTGTGCTGGCCCCACCCCCGGGCGCACTGAGACTGAGTGAGTCTGGATGTGGTGGCGCATGCCTGTAATCCCAGTGCTTCGGAGGCTGAAAACAGGAGGTCACTATGAGTCCAATCTGTGTAGTGAGACCCTGTAGACCCTATACTAAATACATAAATAAATAGACATGGTTAGTTGGTATGCTGGCACACACCTATGTGCTAGCTACTCAGAAGCCCAAGATGGAAGGATCACTTACACAAAATAGATGTCTATTCATTTTTTCTACAATTCAGGAAGCCAGGGCATAGGGACTGAGTTCACTGCATAGCGTGCTTGAGGCCCTGGGCTTGGCCTTCAGCACACTGGTATTTCCAGGCTGGTGTGGCTCTACAAAGTGAGAAGCCCAAACTCATTCCATTTTGCTTTCCTCTGTATGGCTTCCAAGTTTGTCTCATGGTGCCCACAGAGCACTAGCTTTCATGTCTACATTCCAGCAGTCATGAAGGCAGGGAGGTGCAGTGTATACCCCTTTCCCTTACTCTCCTTTCTCACTCCTGCCAGCAAGGTGAGGGAAGCTGAGACCCAACAGCTTTCGGTTTAGGGAGCCATATTCCCAGCTTCATACCTTATTGAGTTACCTCACTGAAGAGAGGATAGGGGTTGGGGACTATCAGTGGCTCCTGTGGAAGTGAAGACGAGTATCCCCCCAGTTCTGCCTTATCTAGGAGCAGGCCAGCCACTTGTGGATATGTGAAAGCTGGTTTCTTTCTTCTCTTCCTTTCCTACCACACACCGTTTTAATTGATAACTCAGAAGAGAATATATTGTGAATCAGATCAAAGGAGCTTGTTCTTTTTAGGATGTTTGGGACAATGTTGTGTAGCCAGCTTTGTTTCCATTGTAATTATTTTTGTGTTTTCGATCATGAGTTCATTTCTAAAATAATGTTATATAAATATAATAGTGGTAGCTCAACTAGTAACTAACTAGGTTGTGGAAATTTCCATTGCTTTTATGAGCCAGTACACAGAGGTAGACTCTTTATTCTGTAGAGCTGTCATTCCGACTTTCTTCCCCTGCTGATAGAACTGACATACCTTGGAAACGTTTATGTACGTATGTATATGTATAGTATATACAAGCACAAAATATTTTTTCTGATGTTAATTCCCTCTGGTCTTAAGGCAGACACTGATCTGTGGTCATTTATGCACTAACTATTCAAGGAAAGGGCTCTCAAGAGTCAATGTATTTTCTCTTAAGATTATAATGTGCAAAATAATGAATTCAGTGTAGTAAGTGATTAAGGTAATGCTTATTTCAAGAATAATCCTGTTTTCATTTTTCAAATTCAGTGGATTTCTAAAGCTAGAACATCCATTTTGAGTGAGGAAGAGCTCAAGGTTCCAAAAATTATCCAACCTTTTATAGTCAAGAGTTCGCCAGAATACAGAGATTTCAGAATGCTTCAGTTGTATAATTTGCTAGAATATTTCAACAGAAGGTAGAAAAAGAAATCCTTCTTTATTTTCTTCCCTCTGCTTTTCCAAGCTTATAAGCTATTCTACTGAAGTATGTGTATGTATATGCACACACACACACACACACATATATGATATGAAAGATGCTATGACTTTCCTGTGTCAATAAGAATGTAATTTGTACTATTAGAGTATAGGTGTATATTGTACATATGGCTAGTGATATGTATTAAAATTTTATTTATTCTGATATTTGATCAACAAATATGAAATTTTAAGATTTGTTGATAGAATTAAATACAGTGTTGTTGGAAACAGAAAAAGCAAAAGTACCAGGACCCTTGACTATTAAAGTAAAATGTTTAATAAAGACATCACCTGCATTTACTTGTTTATTTTGCAGATGTTAGGATTATAGGAGATATACAAAATGTAGGCTTCTGTGTAGTGATGTCTACTTGTCTTTATCAAAGTTGTCTAAAAATTAGTTCAACTGTGATCTGTCATAATACATAGCACAAATATATTGAAAGGTATCTATTAAATTAAAGGTATATATTAAGGGTATGCATTAAATACCTATTTTAACTAAAGTACCTTCTTTGCCCCAGTCAGTGGTCACTATGTGATTTTTAGAAAACTGTGACTTGATTGTATGCCTTGAAAACAGAATGAAATCAAATACAGATTTATAATTCAGGAGAGGAAGAATACCAAAGATATGAAGAAAGAGATTTGGGGCTTTCTCTTTGGAAAACTTAAATCTTCGGCATATCCTGATGCACACAGAAAATAGTGAGTCATGTGACAGTGACCATTTGTATCAGAAATAGAAACAAGGCTCTTTGTTTCCTCCTGGGGTTATAATAAACATAGATTTCACATATAAAGGATTTTTGTTTGTTTGTTTGTTTGTTTTTGCGGAACCAGGGATTGAACTCACGTCCTTGCGCTTGCCAGGGAAGCGCTTACTCCACTGAGCCATCTCCCCGGCCCCAAGGATTTTTTTAAATTTTAGATTAGCACTTGTGACTTCATTTTCCAACTTGCATGAATGTTTTTTTAAAAATGATTTTATTGTGAAACAAACAGCAGCATGAATGTTTTAAATTAAAGCAAAAAATAGTTAAGGGCTTTATGGCAGAGAAGCATTTATAGCTGAGGCTTTAGATTCCAGGATATGTATTTTTGTTTTCAAGGCACTTTTTACTAATAGGCCTGAAGTCATTTTCTTCTTGTTTCAGAATGTTTCACTGTCTGCACTTTAATCACATTCATGTCTATCCTTTGCTAACTGAAACTATTAATAAACCATCAACTCTCTGTCACTAAAAGCAAACAGCATGCCAGAGATATAGCTCAGCAGCACAGCACCTGCCTGTCCTGAGTTCAATTCCTGGCACACACAAAAAAAAGTTTCTTGTGAGTTAAGCTGAAAAGAAAATGGTGTATAAGTGTGTGATTAATACTTAGAGTAGAATCTGTTAGATTCCAGAAGTGTTTGCTGTAGATGGGTATGAGTTTCCAAGTGGCCAGATGTCCAGTGTGTCATGGATAGGATATGGATAGGATATGGATATGGATAGCGCTTGTTTTCTTGTATAAATGAACATGCTCAGATTTAGTAAGATTGTTATTTGACCTAGATTGTCTGTTTGGTTCTCCTAATCTGTTATAACTAACTCCCTTGCTGAACCGCTCTTATTAATATGCATATAAAATCTGATAATTTTGATGGAATTTGTAGGATTTTCTCCAGATAAGATCATGCATGTCCTCTGTGAACAGAGGGTATTTTACCTAGCGCTTGGCAGAAGGCCAGGGCAGGCAGGACCAAACCCTCTGTGACACTTCTTTATCATAAAGGCTCTAATCCCATTCTCAGCGTAAGAGCCTTTGGGACCAGACCACTACCTCAAGCTCTCGCCTCTTGACCCTGTTGCACTCAGGCCTGCCAAATAGCTCAGTGGATTAAAGCGCCTGCAAGCAGGTGCAGGGGTGCGCCTGTAATCCCGGCACTTGGAAGGCTGTAAACAGGAGAATCACTAGCAGTCCGATCTAGTAATGAGACCCTGAACACCCTGTAAGCCCTTCCCTAAAATACAAAAACAAAAATAAACAAACAAAAAAACTATTGCATTGGAGATTAAGTTGCAAAATGAATTTTAAAGATAACACAAACATTTGAACTGTAACACCCTGTCCTCAACTTCTTGGAAAAGTCTGAGAAAGACTGACACTAATTTTTCTCTAAATGTTTGGTAGAATTCTTCAGTGAAATCCTTTGGTCCTAGACTGCTTCTTTTGAGAGCTGATTACTAATCAGCTTCCTACTCTGCAGTTGTGAGTCTGCTCAGATTTCCTCTTCATGATCCAGTCCTAGAAAGTTGTATGCTTACAGGAATTTATCCTTTTTTTTCAAGCTTATCCAATTTGTTGGCATAATGTTTGCAGTAGCTCCTTATAATCATTTTTATTTTGTGGCATCAGTTGCAATTCATTTTCTTTCTTTGCTGATTTTAATTATCTGAGTCTGCTATTTTTTTTTTTTCTTTTCTTAGTTAATGTAGCTAAGAACTTAGCAATTTTGTTGATCTTTTTAAAAAGCCTGTGATTGGGCTGGGGAGATAGCTCAGTGGCATAAGCACCTGCCTAGCAAGCGCAAGGTCCCAAGTTTGATTCCCAGTACCACACATATACAAAAAAAGCCTATGCTTAATTTTGTTGAGTTCTTCTGTTTTTGTTTTGTTTTGTTTTTTCTTTGTGGAACTTGGGATTGAACTCAGGCCCTTGCACTTGCCAGGGAAGCACTTATTCCAGTGAGCCATCTCCCCAGCCCCTGTTTTTTGTTTTTTTCTTCTGTTTTATTTCTGCTCTCCTTTTCTTCATGACCTGCCTTTTGGTTTTTTTTTAAATAATTTTATTGAGAAACTAAGTCCTTTTGTTAACTTAGGATTTTCATGTCTTTTCTTAGTTTATTGAGGTGTAGAGTTATTTCTTGATTTTAGATTTTCCTTTTCTTTAATGTAGATAAACTCTAAGTACTATCTTGCCACATCACATAAATGTGTTGTATTTTTGCTTCTACTTGCCTTAACGTATTTTCTAGTTACCTTATGACTTTTTAGTTGCTTAACAGTGTATTACTTACTCTCCGTATTAGTTTCTGATATTCCAGTTTTTCTACTGCTGCTGAGGCAAGTTTCATTTTATTGTGATCAGAAGAGAGATTTGGTTCTGGGCTTGGTGGTACAACCCCCTGTTATCCCAGCACTTGGGAGGCTGAGGCAGGAGGATCATTGCAAATTCAAGACCAGCCTGAGCTACAGAGTGAGCTTACGGCCAACCTGAACTGCATATCAAGACCTTGTTGAGACAGAGAGAGAAAATCAAATGTTATAACAGTCTGTTTTTAGCTAACAATTAAATTACATACAAAACTTTTATATCTTTTCTTCCTAACTTACGTTATTACTATCACAACTTATTTTTGTTGTGTATCCATTAACATAGTTTTATTTTCATGCTTTTGTCTTTAAATTCTATACATGAATTAGAAGTGCATTAAACACCCCAATAACACTATTATAATATTTTGTGTTTATATATTTAAATTTTAGAAACTCCCCCATGTTGAACTCCTTCAACTTCTGTTTATCTAGGAAAATCTTTTTAAGGACAGTTTTTCTGAGCATAGTAACTGCCAGTTACACTCTTAATGTGTCATTCTGCACTCTGCTAGGGAACATGATCATCTGCTTGGTGCCCCTTTGAGCTTCCCCACTTTGTTTTAAATCTTTTTACATTAATTTTTATCTTGAAATCCCTCCATTTTCTACATAAATACGTATAAACCAATTTTTTAAAAAAATGAATTCCTATTTTCCTAGACATACCTCTTCCCTTTCTCTTGCTGCTTTTAAGATTCTGTCTGCCTTTTGACAGTTTAATTATAACATATCTTAGCATGGGTCCCTTGGGTTTATTTTGGTTGGAATCCTTCGAGCATCTTTAATTTGAATATCAGTTCTCTTCCTAAGGCTTGGGAAATACTCGTTTGTTATTTCTTTAAATCAGCTCTCTCCTTTTTGTACTCTTCTCCCGGGACTCTTCTAATGCACTTACTGGCCCATATATAAATCCCTAAGAGTTCTCAGATTTTCTTCATTCATTTTTCTCTTTGTTCTTCTGACCCAACAGTTTCAATTAACTTGACTTCAAGTTTGCTAATTCTTTTGCTTTATTAAGTCGACTGTTGAACTTATCTAGGAAAGTTTTGGAAATTTTTCTGGTATAGTTTTTCTTTTTCATAGTTTATCTTTTCATTGATAATTTCCTTTTGTTCCTGCATCTTCTGCCTGATTTTGTTTAATTGCTTATCTGTATTGTCTTGTACACTGTGAGCTTCTTTAAGATATTTACTTTGAATTCTTTGTCAGGTGATTCATAAATATTTGTTGGGGTAGTTTTGGGAGATTTATTTTATTGATTGGGCTACATTTTCTTTGCCTTTGTGTGCCTTTTAGGCTTGTTATTTCTGACTTAAACATTGCAAAAATACCAATCTCTGTCAGCCTTTATGGGCTGTGTACCTTAAGAAGAGGATATTTATCAGCCTACCTAGAACTTCTGGGGGCCTTTAAAATCTTTTGTTTGATTTTGGGAGGAGGATTTCTCTGAGCTTGCAAATTTGATTTTCCAGTTGTAGAGATCTGTGTTTTAAAGGAGCGCTTCCTGGACATGGTGGCTCTGCCTATAGCTAAGTACTCTGGGAGGCTGAGGCAGAAGGACTGCAAGTTCAAACCCTAGCTGGACATCTTAGCAACTTAGCGAGAACATGTCTCAAGATTAACACTAGAGTGGACTGAGGGACATGTAGCTTAGTGCAGTAGTCTTGGGTGCAACCTGGGTGTGGTGGCCAGAGGGGGTCTCGTAATGCCTCTCCCTCTAGTGCCCCTCAGTAGCACCGCAGTTTCTGCAGTGCAGGCTGCCCCGCTCTTCTTCTGTCCACTGTCATAAGCACAGTTGGTCTCATGGGCCCTTGGATTCTGTGTTAATAGATTCAGCCAACCATAGACCTAAGATGGTTATCCAAAAATGGTGTCTCTGCTGAGCATGTGTAGACTTTTCTTATCTTTATTCCTTAAATGATATACTATAACTATTATGTAGCCTTTGCATTGTAATACGTATTATAAATAATATAGATAATTAAAAGTGTATGGTAGCATGGGCATAGGTTATGTGCAAATATTGTGCCATTTCATATAAGAGACTTGAGTATCCACCAGTTCTAGTATCTGTGGGGACCCTGAACCAGTCTCCTGTGAACCTTGAGGAACAAGTATATGCCGGCTTCTTCCCTAAATCAAGTGCAACAGATGTTCCTTGTACATCTCTCTGGAAAATCCACAGAGCCATTTGTACACTCCCCTGTTGTCCCTGTCTCCTAAGGGAGAAGACATTAATTGGGCTCGCTGGACTCTGCTGCTGCTGGTCTTCCTTGCTTTTCAGTGGACACACGGGGGCCCTAACAGTGCTGGTTCCATGAACTCCCTGAGTCAGGCAAGAGAAAATCTCATCCCTCAGGAAAGCTTCTGAAAAGCTGAAATAAATATACATCCCCCTGTTCTCCTCTCTCCCACCCAAAAGTGGCAGCTGGGCTGAGCTGTGTCAGCATGGAGGAGGGTTATTGCAGCTAACGTGAAGTGGTTTTCATTACTCTTTCAATATAACCATTCTTGCACTTAGCTGGAGTATTGTACCTTGAAACTGGCTCCGAAGTTACCATAAATGTCTTTTGGTCTGTATATTGATATATTGCCTTTATCTTCCTAACATGCTATATTTCCTCTAGTTCTCTTCCCACCTCCAACTGTCTTGTCTTCCTTCAATCTAGTAAAAGAGCTGTCCTGTGAATGGCTCATGTTATCCTCAGGCTAAGGAGAGCTGCCTATGGTTTTTGTCATCTTCTTGACTGCGTGTACCTACTTCCTCCTGTTCTCCATCTGCTCTTGTTTCACATAATTGTATAAGCTCTCGGTTGCCTCAGCTCTAAAGCTTGACCATTCTTTACAAGCTGCAGAGTGACTTCTTTTGCTAAGGTTCTAAAAATTTCTGCTGCATTCCGAAAGCTGTTTATTGCCAGGTTTTTTTTTAATTAAAAAAAATCTAGTCATGACTCAGGTGTTTTGATTTTTAGAGATGGTACCTAATTTGCAGAGTTATGTTTGAGACTCTTTTGAATATGTTTATACTTAGGCTTTTTATCATATGGTTATTAATTTGTTTTCTGAAACACTTTTGACATATTCCTTGAATATACCTATGCAGCAGATCCCACCTACAGTAAAAATCTTTATATGCCTATCTTTAAAAATGAACTAGGACAGGAAGAGTTATTTGTCTTGTATTGTGATGACTTAGTTACCTTTATTTGTGATTATTTTGTTGGGTTGCTTTGAAAAACACATAACCTAATTATAGAGCTTTTGATGACCTTTTTATCTCTTTAAAATCAGTATAGGTGGTCAATCATTCAGAACATGCATTTGCAATCAGTCTTCAATTCAGACTTTGTATTTCTTTAGGCAGGGTTACATAATCTTCTAAGTCTCACTTTCCTTATCTATAAAATAAAGATGTGCTAATAATACCTCCGAGGTTACTGGAAAGATTATATGGGATAAAGCATGTGTAGTACGTAGGTGGCATATAGCGCTCCAAAACTAACTTGTATTTCCAGCAAGCTTCCAGAGATGTTGACACTGAGGACCTGGAGACCATATGTGTAGTAAGGTTTTGGCTTCTTATAGAGGCTATTCCAAGAAATTGCTTCATACTTTAAAAATTACTGGTTTGTTATTAAACACAACACACACATATTATAGTTTAAACTTTTCACTTATTATCCATTATGGTGTCCCTCATTTGTCATGGAGGGACCATGTGTTCCAGATACCCCCAGGATAAATGAAAATCAGCAAAGGAGTGACGTTATATTTATTTTAGTATTTATATATATATTTAAGGCTGTATCAATCCTTCCTACACTCATAAACCTTCTATACACTTTTAAAGACACTTTAATATTCTTAACCATTTTTAAAACTGTAAAACTACATAATTTTAGCTATTATATATATATATATATATATATATATAGTATGGTACTGCAAAATCCCATGATATAGCACAAAATCCACAATAAATAATTTTGATTAATATTTTTGAAAACTCACAAAACAGTGAGTCTGTGAAAGTCAAACTGAAATAG
>NDGN011417627.1:0-15867 GCA_002564285.1 Tympanoctomys barrerae
TGGGCTGAGCTGGCCACACACACACACACACACACACACACACACTAAATAAATGTTAAAAAATTAAAAAAAAAAAAGAAATACAAGTTGCCATTTCTTTAAAAACTTAAACTCAAAATTACCTTGTCACATAGCCGTAACATTTCTAGACATGTACTCAAGAGAGTTGTAAAGAGGAATTCAAGGAAACACATGCACATGTATATTTAGTGGCACCACTATCCATAATGGTCAAAAAGTGAATAACCCAATATCTGCTGATGGACAAATTGACAAATTGTGATACATAAATATGATGGAATATTATTCAGGCTTAAAAAGTCATGAACTATAGACACATGTCACAGCAGTGGATAAGCCTTGAAAATATTATGCCAAATGAAAAAAGTCAAATACAAGAGTCACATAGCTGTGTGATTCCATTTGATAAGGAAATCCATGCAGACTGATGTAGCTCTATGGTTGTTGGCAGCAGGAAAGAACCGCTGAATGAGTACAGGCAATGAAAATATTATGGAACCAGGTAGATGTGGTGGGTCTCACAACACTGTGAATATACTGCCACTCAGTTACTCATATTAAATTGAGTTATGTTATCTTTTGTTAATTTTATCTAAACATAATAATGACTGATATCTTCTAGGAAAAAAAAGAGGATGAAATATGAAGACTTAAAATATGCCTCAGAACCCTGTGTGATGCACACCTGTAATCCCAGGACTCGAGGCTGGAGCAGTGTGGATTGCTGTAAGTTAGAGGCCATCCTGGGCTACAAGGTGATTTCAAGGCCAGCCTGAACTGCATAGTGAAATCCTGCCTCAGAAAGACTATATATATATGGAAAAATGTGGACCGAAGGAGCTGGGTAGTCAGCATGTGATAGAAGTGGGCATGTGATAAGAGCAACTGCAGAAAAATGAGTCCCTAAAACAAATATGACAGCAACAGACTTCCCAAAAATGATAAGCCCAACAAAACAAACTGAAGAGCAGCTCCTTCTAAGTGAAAAAATATGCACAGTAGAAGTTGTTTAAATTTTTGTTTGAACCAATTACCTAGTAAAGGTCCTAACTCTACGTTTTGTTAATAGTAGACAAATCATTTATGATCAGTAAAATTATAGAATTATACTGTACAGTGTAATGCAAGTTTAATTATATTTCTTTGTTTAGGGTAGAGCGTTGCTTTACAGGCCTCGTTTCCAGAAAGTGATGCAAAGGAAATTTTCAGCCTATCTTTGGCCTATTGTTAAAAAATTTCATGTAAATCAGGAGTAAGTATATTTAGCCCACAAAACAAAGAACCATATCAGAATAAGTGATGTGAAGCAACTCTTACAAAAGGAGCACTATAAAAGTCCACCTGTTGGGCTGAGTTGCAGAGATGGTATGATGTGGTTACTTCAAATAATTTTAGTGATTAAGGTAAGTTAATGCAAAAAAAGAAGAAAAGAAATTTGAAAATAAATTGAGACTGTGTTGAGTACAATACAGAGGATAAGAGAGCAAATAGGGAAAGAAATGGAAAGTGTTCAGGAAGCAATTACGAGCTCTCCCGGGGTTCTGTGAATGATCTAACAGTAGGTGCCCCGGAGTGGAAAGGGGCCGCTGCAGTGAATGGGACCTGAGGGAAGTAATCAGAGATAAGAATAACTAGCATCAGAGGCGCGATGCAGGAGAGAGAGTATGACAAAGTTTACAGCCTGAACTTCAAAGACATTACACAATGAGAAAGCAAGCTAAAGCTGAGAATTAAATGAAGGGTCTGCCCGGAAATACTACGAAACTGCAAGATGATGGAATACAAGCTCACTGAAGGAGGCAGCGAGGGCGTCAGAGGAGACTCAGGAGCGATGCGCAAAGAACAGCGCGGTTACCAAAGGCAAAGATGAACTTTAGCCCTCGTGTTCGAAGGTGTTGATAGGGAAGCTAAATCGGTTCTGTGGATCTGAATCTAATTTTTCACAGAAGGCATCTTAGCAAATCAGTCTCATCTAAACTAAAAAACAGAAAATTAGTTGCTGCCAATCAGAGAAGCACTGGAGCCGGATCTTCTCTTCTAGAAGTTTCAAATGCAGTTCACAGAAACTAAAGCAGACAAACTTAGAGCACTGCCCAAAGGCTGAGTGTGTATTTAGAGAAATAGCAAAAATAATGGCGCAAAGTAAATAGTGAGAAGAAAATAACTAATGAAAACAATACAAGAAAAAATTTCTTACAGTCTATTACATTTATGAGAAAATTGAACAGCATATTTAATTACTTGAATTATGCTAGAAATAGTTCTATTACTTCAATATTCCCCAAATAGATTTACTTGTAAATTTGTACAATACAGCGTCAAGGCAAGTACTTTGTCTCTTACTGTTGTCTTAAATGCCAGGTGACGTAGCCAGAAATGGCTCCTTCCAGTTGCAACATGTAATACTTCTCTATCCTAATTTCCTTCTCTTTAGAAAGAAGCTGAAGATACGCACAGCACAAGCCACACATTGTTGTAGTCAAAAGGAAGTGACACCTTGTGGTGATGCACTTTGCAATTTGTGACACACTCTACTGATCATCATCAGTAATTTTGCTAATATTTGTTGTATCAAATTGCCAATACATCTCAGTCAAATAATATTTAGAGTAAAAATACATTCTGGGGCAAAAAACAATAAGCATATTTTTAGATGGGCTTACCTTGAGGCAAAAAGAAATAATGAATTAATGTTTTCTACAGAATTTTAAAAATTAAATGCTATATTTTATTAAACATTTTGTCAGGAAAGAGGAAACATTCACATTAGAAAGGCTTTAAACAAATTAGTGCAGTATAATTAGTGTGAATCGTCAAAACACTGGCGTATGTGTATATATATCCTATTATTTTTAAAAAGCAGGTGTTTAAACAAGATAAAACTACATTCTGAATTACCAGGGGATTTGAGTCAAGTTATGCTATTTAAATATAGAAAGGGTTGATTCTAATTGCTTTTCCATATGTACCAAGTTTGTACATTTTATTAAATTGTTCCAAAAATAAATAAAATATTGATGTGTTGGGGACATTTGTATGCATTCTGTCCTCTCTCGATGTATCTTTGGCCCTGCCTATGAAAAGGAATTCAAATATCAATTTAGTATAAAGTACTGGCTGAAAAAAGGAAAACCAAAGTGGAAGGAAAACAATTTCTTCCAGAGTCTTGAGTTTAAGATCTAAAAGAGGCAAAAGTTTCCTGGATCTGTGCAGCTCAGCCCCAGTCAGCAGAAATGAACACATGAGGCTCCGAGATGGGGAGAGGAGCCGAGGGTGGATACGAGTGCACATTGTCTACAAGTAAAGGGTCATAATTTAAGAAAGGCCACGCTCAATGGCTTCAGTCTGATTAAGTAAGAGGCAAAATTGTCTGCTACAGATGGGGTGGGCAGGTGCATGTGGGAGAGGCAAAATTAAAAGCAAAACCAGAAGAAGTACTAATTATTGTCACTGACTCCAGGACTGGGACTAGTTAATGTTAAACAGAAGATCTTAACAAAAATAAATGAAATTTATTTTTGAAACATTTTCTGTTTAACATTTTCAAAAATAAATAAGAAAATGTTAAACAGAAAGAAAATGTTAAACAGAAGATCCTAAACTTAGAGTCCTAAATTTTTAATGAGTCCATCAGATTATCCTTTAATTTTGTAGCTTTCATATTTTTTCCTATAAACAGTCTTCACAAAACTACAGAAGGTACATATATGTATTGCTCTGAGTGAAAAAACCAGTGCATAAATCTCTAACTCTCCCTGGATAGCCAGCCTTGCAAAAACTGGTTTTCTGCAGACGGATAAGAGAAGTCATTTCCAGGACCCCATCTATGCACAAGGCTGTCTCTTAGCAATTACGACATTAGGAAACCTTAGTTTCTACTGAATCTCTTAGTCTCTGAGAATAACATCACAGGAAAATCATTTCACCTAATTACTACAGTGGTCTGTAGGAAACTCTGTTTGAGGGGAAAGTCAATTTGCCCTGCTCCTTTAGTTTGCCAGGAAACAATTTCTATATTTATTCCCAAAAAAGTCAGATAAAGTTTTGAGCATCTTGCCAACCAAACTCGCCAGTCTGATTCACACTATTGTCTTCAAACGTCAACAGTGAGATGAACCCTGAGAAAGGCAACTTGAGCCCCTGTTTACCTCACATCAATTTGTCAAAACACAATGAATTGGAACCCATGACACTGTGGAAGCTGGTAAGATAATTGTCTTAGATTTAGTGTATCTAAGACGATAATGACAGTTTGTGTTTAAGATTCAGTAAAGCAAGGTATAGTTTCTAGAGGTCACTTCTATTTGAGACCCTCTGTATCTTTTATTAATCTTCACAAAGTCCAGGAAGCTTTTGTCAAAATGGTGGTGCTAGAAGGATTTTGGACTTCTAGCTGGAATGCATAAAAAATTATTAAATTCAAATACTGTACATAGAAGAAGATGAAAAAATATGAAAAATATGTACTTTCAGAGCCTGACCCATGCAGAAGGCACAGTTTCATCACCCACCTCCATCTACAGCCAATTCACATGGAAAATCGATTTCTAGCTTGTATAGACTGCAATAATAAAACCCTAGATGGATGGCTAGGATAAAGGAAATGATAAAGCTGCATGATGTTCTAGAAATAGCCGGGACTGATTCAAAGAGATGGAAGCTCGATTAGTTAGAGCACAGCCTGTCCTCTTACTAACAATCAGCAGACAAAGAGCTATTGCTCTGGCTGGCCCTCCACCCGGCTGAGCACCGGGAATCTTCCCTGCACTAGCATCCTTTGACTTGGAGGTCACACATCTCCAAGATCGGCAAAGACCCAGGATCCAATCAGACGTGAGCACTCGAGGAGAGGCAAACTGGAGGATATGATTGGATTTAAGCACACTGGCTCACTCACTACACAATCAATTCTTAATAATCCTCCTGCATCTATCAGAGAAAAATGCAGAAGGGAGGCTACTACTAGGACTGGCTGTGTTGCCCTAAGGAAAAGCCAAGGTAATTGAAGGGACAAAATCCTTCCTTTGCCATTATAAAATAAGATGCTTAGTCCATTATTAGGAATGTATCACTGTTGAGTTCCTTATTTTAACATGTTCTCGCTATGAAATAGGATTGGGTAAAGGATACGCAAGAATTCTTTTGTAATTGGTGAGTCTTACATAAAAAGTTTTACAAAATCAACCAGAGCAAAATATAAATATTCTTCCACATACAAATTTGTCTCAATGTTTCCAGCAACCTATTTGTCAGCAAAGATGAGCCCTATTTTCTCCAGAAAGAGCAGTCCCCTTTCCATGCCTGTTATATGAGATCTCTGCCTTACTCATTGCTTTAATGTCAAGAAGGTATGAAGAACAGGACCCATCTATGTGCATGCCATATTGGGGCAGATGTGTTATATAGGACAGTTTCTATATACCTTACTTTGTTTTCTGTTACATAACTGAATATCTGAGACAGAGTAATTTATAAAGGAAAAACATTTATTTTGGCTCGCAGATAAGAAGCTACAAAGTCCAAGACCTAGAAGCTTCACTCGGTAACAACATCATGTTTACTCCACTTATGATGGGAAGCAGAAGGGTACGTGGGCACATGCAAAAAAGGGAGAGCACTAAAGTGGCTTTATTCTATGCCACCCTTCCTGGTGGTGAGGAGTGGAATTGGTCTACTAAGAAATGCATTAATTTGTTCATGAGGGCTCCGCCCCATGACTCAAACACCTCCCACCAGGCATGACTTCCCAACACTGTCATGTGGAGAAATTAAGCCTCAACATAAGTTCTGGTGTAAATGAACTATATCTAAACAGTAACAATGTATTTGTCTTCTGTGAGGAAACAAAGCTCAGAAAACCCATAGTTTGTGAGGAATTGCTATAGTTAGGCCTGGACTGAGAAAACCTGGATACATCATTTACATTCCATCCTAAAGTAAGCTCCTGGCTGGGCCTAGAGGCGAGCATCTATCTAAGATCAAGGGTATAGGGTGAGCCACCTTTTAGCCCTGCTGCCTTCTATTTTTATGTCCCTGCTGCTCCTTCTCCACCAGTGCTAGCTGGCCCCATGCTACACTGGTTGGCCCCTCTACCCAGAGACTGAAGAGAATGTCTCTTTCTTTGAACTGGGAAGTGCAAACCTACTATGTTCCTAGGTAACACACATTGCTAAGTTCTTCAGCCTCACTCTAAATGCCTTACTGGCATTAGCAAGATATCCTAAACTCTCTACCCTCACACATTCTAGCTGAGAAGTACAAACAAAAAAGTAATGAATATATCTATACATATATTTATATACACTATATAATATAGAAATATACATGCAGCATTATACATATGATATAGTATATACATGAACATATAGTATTACTATCATATTGATATAGATAGATAGATAGATATACACAATAGTTAGATAATAATATGCACTATGAAGACAAATAAGCAGAAGCAAGGCATAATGGTGCACACCTGTCTTCTGCTGAGTCAGAACCAGTGTCAAAATTGGCCAAAGGCTGAAACAGGAGGATTTCTGCGTGTTAAAGACAATCTGACCTACATAGTGAGTGCAAGCCAGTCTGAATCACACAGTGATACACTGTCAAGAAAGAGAGTACAGAAAGCATAGTATACAGTTTTCAGTAAGGTGATTAAGAAGTCTTCGCTGGTAAGTTAGCCTTTGAGCAAAGACATAAAGGAGATAATGGAACAAGCCAGGAGGATATTGTGAGAAGGAAGAATGGGGGCAGAGAAAAACATCAAGGTGACAGAAACAGAATGGGCAGAGGAGAGAGTAATAAGTGAAGAACAAGATGGAATAATAAGTGAAGTACAAGATATAAAGTTTTTGGCTTTTATACTGAGAGATAAGGAAGCCACTGCAGAGCTTTAGAAGAGAATTGTGCTTTGACTCACATCTTTAAAGAATCACTCTGGCTATTCTGCGGAGCAGACACTACACAAGAGCAACTGTGAAAGCAGGAAGCCCAGCTAGGCAATTATTATGATAATTTAGAGAAGAGAGGAGTCAGTGATGGCCATGGCAAGAAGAGGCCAGATTTGAGGCATTTTTGAAGGTAGATTGAACAAGGTTTGCAGGAAGATTGGACAATGCATGTGAGAAAAACAGAAAGGTAAAGGAAGACTCTGATGATTTTAGACAAAACAAATAGAAGAATAAAAGTGCTAAACAAGGAGTGCTAGTTGGGTGTGGGTGCATGCCCATAATTTCAGCATGCTGGGAAGCTGAGGCAGGCACATCATAAATTGAGGCTCAGCTCAGACTAAGGGATGCACCTCAGCGCAAAGGCACCGTGCTCCATACCAGCACTGCAATGTGTTATGCCAGTCCAAATGTTAACATATTTATTTCTCAAAGAACAGGAATTATAACAACTGACTGCAAAGTGTTGTATAAGAATAAGCAAAGCTAGAATTTAATCCAACTCACTTTGCATATTAATGACATGATTTGGAAACTACTGCATTTTAAAAACTATGAACACATTATTCATTTTATCCTCAGGTATATGAGAAATAAAATTTGACTTATTTCTAATTTTTTTAAAATTCATAAGCTGATATGTGCTGTTCAGTCAAGCAGGACTGTAATTTGCTACTCTTATTTTTTCTCCACTTCTTTTAAATTTCAGCTTCTCCCACAGTGAATGTAATCACTACGTTCTGCAAACATGTACTACTTCTAATAAAATTTAAAAAAAGAAAAGCACAAGGTCTTTGATGCTTTAGTGCCAGGAAGAAATATGGCCAGAGTCTTCCAGAAATGTACACGTCATCCCTTTTTGTTTCACAGAGTCTAAGAGCAGTCAAGATCTATGCCCAGAGCATCCAGAACACATGTTGTGTATAAATGGTATTAAACAAAAATTGTGAAAAATTATTATTTTGCACTGAGCTCCTACCAGACCAGAACAAACCAAAATGGAGTTATTCATACAAAATACTACAGAATCAAACTAATAATTTAAGGAAGTAGATAGCTCCCCAAACAGTTCATATTTTCCCACATACAACTAATTCTAGTCAACCTAAGTCAGCATTATAAGGAAGTCCTCTTGACTCTAACCCTTCCCAAAAGATAACACAATGTAAACTGGTGTTAAACCATTGGTTATTTTCCTCATTGTTCTGTCCCTGTTTTACAAAGCCCACATTATGCTATTGCCCTTGGGAGCTCCCATTCTATTTGGTAGAGTGGAAGCCCTCTGATTCATGGATCTCAAGTGAAAGTCAATGTGAACCAAGCTAAATGTGTTGTTACTTTATGGTGAGTCAAGGCAATGTTTATCACTGAAGCTCAGGGAGAGTGAATATGCAAAACAAAAATACAGTTAGACTGTATGATGTCATTTCCATCACTAAACAAGGCAGCTGGGCATTTTATCCATCTACTATTTGGCTCAGCCGCCTTTAGGTAAACAATAAAGACTTGGTATTTCAATTACGAGAAGAAATTTTTTTGTGGACAAAAGAACAAAAATAAGAATGAAGGGAAGGATATAGTTCACAATAAGGGTGACAAAAAGCCATGGACTGTGCCCTCCCCCAGTTTGACTCCGACCTGTTGTTTTTTAGCCACTTTAACCCTGGATAATTTTCAGAGTCAGATTAGACTGACTTTATGATTTCTGCCCCTTCATCCCGCCCCCATCCTATTTTTCCCCTTCTTGTTACCCTACAGAGAGCTGTGAAAGAGATAGGAGACCACTTACCCCAAGCATATGATTTTGACCTAAGTAGAAAATGCAAGGAAGTAAGGGATGGTATAATTAGTAGGCTGTTTCATTTTAACCTCGAAGTTACTAGGGATTTAATCCCTACATCTCCTTAGTATGACACAAAGTCTTTCTACTCAGGACTACAAAAGCAAAAACCTAGCCTGATTTTCTATCAGAGAATAAAATGCTCAAATAGGGAAAGTGGCAGGTGAGTATTTTAAATTATCCAAATAACTATGCAATGTTTTACATCATTCCACTCATATGCACATAGACTGAGCTACACAGATTGGCTACAATCTTCTTATTCTGCTCAGATACAACTGCTCAATTTTCTAATGTTCTCGTTTAGTCACTAGTTTTGATTAAAAAAAAAAGTAAGCAAGGAAAAGTCTGGACAGAGGGAGGAAAGATAAGTGATTTGATCATCACAAACCCCAGAGTCCTGCTAAAAAGTATTTGTACTTTAAAAAAATCTTTTTTGTTGAAAGCTTTTTCAGGAGAAATAAATTATACTGACTCTATATAAATAAAAGCAGAAAGAGCAAGACGAACATGAACATATATTACCAATGTCATTCATCAAATATAGTTGACACTTCAATCTAATCCAGCAAATGAAAATACAGAAGTTTATAGAGTTATAGGAAGTAAGCAATTTAAACACGCCAGGGCACAAGGTCATCTAACAACACAACGAGGAAGATGTTCCTTTCTCTTTTCTCTTTTTCTATCTTTCATCCTTTTGAAGCTCTCAAATACTGATTGATAATCCATCTTTCTCACACGGTGAAGTGATCTTTAAATCAGATAATTAATAGCAGCAGTCTGAATGTTCCTTAACAAGTCCACCTTCCTCTGAAGTCATAAAATAAAAGGACACTTCATGCATTTCATACTATCATTATGGTGCAAGGTTTCTCTTTCCATAATAAAGTAATACATTTCTTAACTAATTAGTTCATTAATTTTAAATGTGATTCCCAGTTAAAAACTCTTTGAGACAGTTAATCTTCTTAAAAGTGTATGAGATTGTTAGAAACACTCCTCAGAGCGGTTACCACCAATCAAGAATGGACTGGATGAGTAAGGAAATACAGAGCTGCAGAAATCCATCTCATTTGTTTTTGAAAGCAAACCTCCAAGGCCGCTTTATCGCCAGAAATCATATCCATGTCATGCAGGTGCTGCAGTAAACTTTACGCTTCCAATTAGGAAAGGACAGTATTCGATGCACTGCTCAAAACACTTCGCTAGTCTATATGTAAATACTTCACTAAAACCACTGAACAGTGATGGAGTTCAATATTAATATCGCAAATTAAAGATGACATCTAAAAGCCTGCTATCCAGAAGAATGATCAGAGCTCGTGGCAACGCAATCATCAGCGGCTTAAACAACTTTCAAACACCACAGGGGAGAAAACAAATGGGATAGAGCTTGGAAATTCCACTGGTGCATGAAGAACATACCATATTAAAGAGCAAACTGCTGATTGACCTGCTGATGAAGTGGAGGATATGACCATATGCTTCCATAAAGGACATTTGGAAATGGTTTCAAGATTATTCCCAGAGAGCTCATGACTATTACCTGGTGTATTCCCATTAATTGACAATGTAAACTTTATTCGCAACAGTGAAATAAGCTGTCAAATAACTGCCTGTCCTCCTGGGAGGAAAAAATTACCTGAATAATTATCATACCAAGCATATTTTCCAGACAGAAACATCAAAGGGTTTCACTGGCAGGATTTCCCTTATGTATTATAGTCACTACCTTCGAAAGAGGAATGGCTTTAACTTCTTTGCTCAGATCCTTGGCGTGGGGAAAATAGATACGTTAGAGTAGGAATATAAAGTTATAATAGAGGTAAGTAAGAGACAAATGAATGAAGACTTTATAATCTCACAACAAAGCCCTTTGGCCTATGCTGAGAAACTGTCCTGGACCTACTTGCTTTGGTAAACCATGTTTTCACTCATACAAACCAATGATAAAGAGCATGTAAAGAAGGGAGCCCCAGGCATAATGCTCAAATCCCAGAATCTTTGTAAAGCAAGTTGTGCAGTTCCCAAGAAACTGCACCACTGTTTCTTCCTTTCTGTCAGGAAAATGACAAGAGGTCAAAATGGGAATAAATGTCAATAACTGTTACTGCCCATGGCAGTAGTTCCAGTGGTAACAAGAGCAGGTTTTGGGATGCGGTTGCTAGAGTTCATGTCCCAGCTCTACTACAGAGCAGCCGTGTGGCCAAGGGATTACTTAATCAATCTGTGCTTTAATTTTCTTTTATGAAACATCTGTATATCCCAAGTTAGGGCTTAAGATGCTGAATGCCTCATGTCTACTGCTTCTTGCTATTATCTTCCTGGCCTTAAAATAGTCTACGGACTATTTAGGAGCAAATTATGAGTCCATTTTTTGTTTTGCTCCTGGTTCATCAAATTTCCATCTTCTGGGTTCCGAAGAAGGGAAAGGCAGTTAGTGTCAGGTAGATCAGTGTCTCTGACTTTATTAAAAAGGAAGATTTGTGCTAATATTGATTGGAGAAAATTTTATGCCCATATCTTATATCCTGAACAAGTACTTTAAAGATAACAACATATAATGTATTAACTATTGTTATTCTATTATTTTGTTATGAAATTTTGTTTTATCTTTTTTCCGTAAAATAAGAAAAATTAATAAGAGAAAAGGGAAATTTGAGACTTTCGTATAACCCTGTTGGCTCCATCTGTCCGAGCTCCATGGAATAATCCACTTCCCGGGACTCTGCCCCTCCCTGATGAAGCTGGGGGCAGGCAGGGATGTCACTCACTGGTACATTCTACACCTGGGAAAGAGACCCAGACAGTCAGCCAGAGTCACACATCTTTAATCCCACCTACTATTCTCTTTGTGCTTCATCTTCCCACAAATTGTTCTGCTTCTAAAATGGGGAGATAGACACAGAACCATGCAGAAAAGGGAGCCAGCCCACTATGAATACCTGTCCCCTATGTACACTGTAATTATGAAAAGCACCAGACTTCTGATAGTGGAGGGCGCCATTTTCCCTGACCTCCTGGGATCACTGCCTAAGTAAACGATTTGCCCCAGGAGCTTGCACTGGGGTCTGCTTCAGGAGAAACCCAGACTGCGACACGGGGTATTCACTTTGTGTGTGTATGTGTGGAACCGGGGATTGAACTCAGGCTCTTGCACTTGCCAGGGAAGTGCTTATTTCACTGAGCCATCTCCCTGGCCCACCATCACTTTCCCCAGAGGATCGCTGGGGTCTGCCATAGGTAAGGGGACCGCAGTGGTTACAGCTCTGTGCCAGCAAGCAGCAAGGCGAACAGTGTCAGCAGATGCCTTACATTTCCATCCTACAAGAGTCTCTGTGACTTTTTTGGGTCGTCTTTCTTTCTGACTATTCTTTTGTTTCAAGAGACACTAAACTAGAGAAATTAGAAGAAAAGGAAGCTGCTCCGAAGAGAGCACTGCGTTATGTTATAATTGCTGTGAGTGCAGAGATGCCTTCGAGGAGCAGGTGCCGCATCAGCCTGAGATTTTTCTCACCTGCACTTTTTCCAGGAGGCTGGCACAAACGGAGGGATGTGACATGACAGCAATCTCCCCGTGACAATCATCCTCGCAACTGCACAATCCATAATAGCAGTAAGACAGGAAGCAAACAGTAATAAAGGCACAAATCCTTAACTGTGAGACCAGACAATGCTCCATTGATGAAGGGCACACTTTAATGTCTTCTGAAAGTCCATATTTCTGGATAGCACTGAACTACCACGTCTTTCACTAAGGTTAAGTTAAAAAATAATTGTGGTTTGGGCGTCTATTTCAAAAGAACAAACTGTTATTTAAGTTCTGTGAGAGAACAACAGAGGTACTGAATGGAGACAGTATGTCTGACCCACTGTACAACAGAAGAAAACTAAAGCTGGGGCTCTCCATGAAAACGCTGCCCTGAATTCAGGAGTGGCTAGAGTGGGTAGCACAGGCAGGAGGCATTATTATTTTTTAATGGCTACTTCAACAGAGATGTTCGCACTAGCATTGTTCTTGGGGCAAAAGCTTCCTTTCTGTAAGACACTTGCCACGTTCCAATTAAAAACACAATGCATTGTTAAGGGATAGCAGAATATCAGTTTCCTTCCACCTCTATTTTGTCTATTGTTAAAAAGCTTACATAAAGAAAAGTTTGAGGCTGAGAGGAGCTTTCTGTAAGCCCAGAGCGGGGATTATTGCCACTTTAAAAAAATACCATTTCTGAAAGAAAGCAGAGGTGTCAGAGACAAAGAGAATAGGAGGGAGATGTGTCAGTCAGTCAATAGCATTTATCGAACACTCACTGTGTGGGGAGAACACGAAGGGCACTACACACTTGGTTCTTGTTTTCTGGAAGCTTCTACGCTAACAAACAGCCTGCATTAACACAGGCAAACACTTTTAAAGCAGACGTGCATAAGAAACCACATCACTAATTGTAATATGAAAGAATTATGTGAGTGGGTGTCAGTGTGAGCGTGTGTGTGTGTGTGTGTGTGTGTTTTTAAAAGGAGTTTAAAAGTAAGAAACAGCTGCAGTACTGAAATCTGAGAATAAATGTCACTGAACACAGGAGAAATGATACAAGAATACAAATTATCCTGTAGCACTTTTGTCTTTCAGTTGACTCTACTTTGAGTGTAAATCAGAAGTGGAAATGTAACACAGGATACCTTTGCTGTCACTGGGCCGTCAGGAAGCTGGCGTTTCACCATGTCTGATAGCCAGCACTACAAAGATATGTATCACATGTATCGCCGTTCCACCTCGTGGAAG
Organism: Tympanoctomys barrerae; assembly: GCA_002564285.1. Taxonomy (NCBI): domain Eukaryota; kingdom Metazoa; phylum Chordata; class Mammalia; order Rodentia; family Octodontidae; genus Tympanoctomys; species Tympanoctomys barrerae. The sequence continues at coordinate 13,592 of NDGN011417627.1, forward strand.
TGATTTGACTTGAAAATGTAATGACAAGGAGCCATATTGGGCAACAGAAATTGTTTCCATAATTTCTTGGTCTGTTGGTGAATCTAGACCTTCATTTAGAATTCATTATTTTATAAACTGTATAAAGGGATTTCCAAGTTGTCAAGCTTGGTTTGTAAAAAATAAAATAAAAAGATATGATAAAATGTCTGGCACAAGCTTTCCTGACTTTAATTTTTTTCCTCCGTCCTATTCATCTTCCCAGTCATAGCGGGTACTCCATCAGCTGTGATAGCTGCTATTTTCTCTGGATTTAGATCAAACAACCTCAGAACATCCATCAGGGCCATTTTTACATCCTTTCTCCTTTGATGCCAAGCCCCAAAGATTCCCCATCATGTACAGTCTGCAAGTTGTTGGACTGACAAGTATTAGTAACCTTGGAATGTCACCCAGACACCAGCTTTCATCCTGGAGGAGGCTAATGAATTTTGCTGCAACCAGCTTGGTCTTGAAATGATTTTTCTTTAGGTCACCTTTCATAGTTAAAATAGTTTGCTTTCTTAGAGTTTACTTTTTGGCTGCTGAGTTAAAGTGGCAGAGGGGATGGAGCCCAAGGACAAAAGTCTAGAGTATGAAGATTTTTTAATCCTGAATGTTTTTTAATTAACTGGGCAAAACTTTAATTTCTCAATGTCTTCACCTGTTACATATGACTATAAAAGTATAGTGTACAACTTACAGTTTTCAACTTTTTAAGTGTATGAGCCCCTTTGAAAATATAATGAACACACTTTGAACATGTTATACTGTATTATACACAGATCTCTATATGGGATTAATTATACACTCACAAAACTGCAAGCAAATTTACATTTAATTAAGCATAGTAGCAACTCTACACACTCTTCAGTAGTTAAGTATAAATAAGTGAGAAATATGGAATGTAGGGGCTGGCCAAATAGTTCAGCAGAGTAAAGCACCTGCAAGTAGGCTCAGGGGCTGTGGATTCAATTCCCTGGCCTGCCATTCTGGCTCTGCCTCCAGAGCGCACTGAGATGGCAATTGAGACTGGGTGTGGTGGTGCATGCCTGTAATCCCAGTTCTTGGGAGGCTGTAAACAGGTGGATCAATCCGAGTGGGATCTAGTAGTGAGACCCTGAACACCCTGTAGATCCTTCCCTAAAAAAATACAAAATAAATACATAAATAAAATAAAATATAGAGTGTAGCTTTGGTGTGCCTAAAGATGTGCCTGTCCTTTGACATATCTGGGTTCTGCACAGGAGCCACAGACTTGGGAACCATTGGTCTGGGTGGGCTACTCAGTGTAGTAATTTATCCATGTAAAGAAGAGTGATGACATGATCCAATCAAGTGTTCAAACCCAGGATTTGTGCAGTTGCATAATTAAATTTCTTAACCATTAACCACATGCAGGTCGCCCTTGTTTATAAAGTCATTTCTTTGAGCCAAGTAGATGTTCAAAATTTTGCACAGACATAAATAAGTGACCAAAGTGTTCTTTCCCTATTTCCAGTCCATATTTAACTGGTACAATGATGTGAGTCATACACGCTTCTACCAACTACTGTGCCTACCTCCTATTGCAGGCCTTTGGCCCCTGAGACCCCCACCCAGGGTGTCTGCTTGTTCTGCTTTGTGGCCTGCCCCTCCTGGGCTGAGTCCACAGATGCACTTGAGAGCATCAGCATCCTGCAGGAGAAAGCGCCATCTCCCAGGGGTTCCAACACACCCACCTACCTGCTGGTTCAAAGGATTGTGGCATCCTTGGTAGCTTGTCATGCATGGCTCACTATGTTGGTCACAGGGTAGGAGGAAGTGTGCCCCTTTCCACTTTAGGTGACAGGTATCTGCAGTTTACTTCAGGCTGTTCGAGCCAATACCTGGTTCCTGCATACCCCACTTCGCACTCCCAACTGCTGCAGTGCTTCTGGAACTTTATTACACATCTCTGTCACTGGGAAGTTGTGCAGTCCTGCAGACTCTGATTTAGCAAGGTTGTCTCAGGGGTCTTTGAGTATGGAATCACCAGGGAAGGACTAGGGACAAAATTTAAGTGGCAGCAAAACGAAGTATTATAATGCAATATTTTGAAAAATGCAAATTTATACCAAAATATCCACGAAGAACAAAACACCCAAATTTTAAATGCAGAATTAAAGATCCCAGGGGGCCTGGCCCTAGCTCACCTCTTTAAGTGACTGCTTAAACTGCCAGCCTCACATTGCTGTAGTTCGATCCCCACAAGCCTCCAGCCAGCCAAACGAGGCCTG
>NDGN011417628.1:0-12662 GCA_002564285.1 Tympanoctomys barrerae
TCCCTGGGCCTGCTGTGCTGGCCCCACCCCCAGGGCATGCTGAGACAGCAATTGAGACTGGGTGTGGAGGCCTGTACCTATAATCCCAGTTTTTGGGAGGCTGTAAGCAGCAGATCACTGAGTACAATCTAGTAGTGAGACTCTGAACACCCTGTAGACCCTTTCCTAAAATACCAAACCCTGCCCAAAAACCCCCCCCCCCCNAAAAACCTCAATTTCCTGACAGTATGTATGTGTTTGTATGTCCAGGCTTGAACATGTGTATTTAACTGTCCACGCTTGAACATGCACAGACCATTTTGTAACACTGCCCCCAGCCTTTTTTTCCTGTTGCTTCTTTTGTACTTTTTTCCCCTTATCTTTTACTTGCTTTGTCTCAATATTTTACAAGTTGGCTTCTAAAATAAAACTTCTATTTATTGTTAATGTGGCATAATAAAGAATATATCTGAGCTGGCATTGTAGCACATGCCTGTAATCCCGGCACTGTGGGAGATAAGGCAAGAGAATCCCAAATTCAAGGCCAGCCTGGACAATTTAGCATGAGCTTGCCAAAAGAAAACAAAACCAAACTTAGTCATCTTTCCTGGTTCTGGATAGTAGAAATTCTTGGTACTTTCTGAATGATAAGAATATCTTTTTTTTTTTTTTTAGATATTTATTTATTTATTTATTTAAAATTTATATAGCTTTTGGATGGATTTTATTTTATATTTTTTTCATAATTTTATTGATAAATAGCAATTAGACAGTTTAGTACATCTGTTTTGACCACAGCTGAGTTCATGTTAATGAAAAGATACTGAGTGGGCTTTTATTTTCAATGGAGAGACTATCAACCTCTGAAAGACCAAGATTAGATTGTTAGAACTTTCAGACCCACCCCCTTGGTCTCTGAGAAGGGAAGAAGAGGGCTTGGATATTGAGTTCAGTCAGTAATGGAGCCAGTGACTTAATCATGCTTAGGTAATAAAACTTGATATAAAAAGCGTGAAACATTGATGAACATGTGGTGGTAAGAGATTGGTACTTGTTTTTCTTTAGAGAGTCTTGAAACTCTGTTCCTGTGCCCTCTCCTCTGACTTTGCCCAGTGTGTCTCTCCTATTTGATTGTTCTTCAGCTGAACCTGTCACATCCTAGGTGAGCAGTTAACCACGATGGAAAACTCAGTATCAATAATGAACTAGAGGTATGGAGTTTAAGAAAGGAAGATTTAATTTATGAGGAGGAAAAAGCAGACAGAAACAAGCTGCCCTGGGGAGGGGCCAGGTGTCCAACAAAAGATGGATACTTGTGAGCCTTTATTCCTGGTTTCTTTTATGCTGGTTAGGGGCCCTGCATTCTGTGTGGCTGCTGTGTGAATGTACCGTAAATACCAGGTTTTATGTCATGTTTTTCCCTGCATGTTACTGTGAGTTACAGTGAGTGGGAACTAGCGGTTGAGTAACTTTTTTTGGACCCTATCAAAGCCTGATAAACTTTTATGTTTGAAACATTGTCTTATAAATGAACAAATGTTTTAAAACAATTTAGCTTTAAATAATTAATTTTAATCTTATAGAAGCTCATAATTTTCTCTTAGTGCTGTCTCTCCTGTTTTTGATAACTGATGGTGAGTGGAGTCTGGCATTAAGTAAGGAACAGTGGAGTCTGGCATTAAGTAAGTAACAAATGCCATCTAATTTGGTATGCTTCTTTTTCTTGAGGTGCTGCAGACTGAATGCTGGGACTTTGTACAGAGCTATATCCTCAGCTCTTGTATTTTAATTTTTAGACAGGGTCCCCTAAATTGCCCAGCCTAGACTGAACTTACAGTCCCTCTCCCAGAGTCCTGGCATTACAGGTGTATACCACCATGTCTGACTGGTATGCTTTAAATTTTTTTTTGTTTTGTTTTAGGAAGTATATCTTTATTAATAGTTCTCAATATCATTTCCATTGTGATGTATACACAAAAAGTGATGTATACTTTAATAATATAGGAGAATCTGTCTTGGATAGTTCATCAGATTAGTAAAATGCATACAAATCATTACAGTTACAGTTTATGTAAAGAGCCTTGAGAACTTAATTACAGATCAGGGTACAGGACACACAAGTAGAATGCAGATGCTCAGAGAGATGAGGTGTGCTTCGCTTTTATAAATGATAAAATTGCATAAAATTGTTAGGCTAAGTAGTAGAGTTAGAAAGAAGTCAGACTTTATAATAATCTAAATTATTTACCTATATCCAGGACGTATAAATATAGTGTTAGTGTTTTGTAACCTCTTTCAGAATCATTTTAATTCCTTCTGAATATTTGCATATAAATTACATTGAATGATTTTTAAATTAACATACATGTTTTACACAGTGGGGCACGATATTTCTGTTACCATAAATGTTGGATGTTTCTTTCCTTTTAGTGGTTATTTCTGATATGATTTCTTCTGATACATGATGCCCTTTAGTGAATTTAGCGTTTCAGAAACACTTTTGAGAGGCAGTAATTAATACAATGAAGTCTTCAAAAAGGAACATAGTAGTAATTAGAACTGCCCTGTTGCTGTGTTTCTACACGTGTTAAATTAAAGACTGAATAACATGCAACTTCAAAGTTCTAGATCCTGGACAGACCATTAATCCTCAGTCAGTAAATATCAGGCGCCCACTCACTGGGTGTTTAGCACTGTCAGAGGTTGTGACAGTTTAAAGGGTAGTATGAGATGGCTATAACTTCAAGTAACCTATGTATCAGTGTGAGACCATACTATCCTTTTTTGGACATTTAGCTTGTCCCCAGAGCTGCTCACCATAGTTTGCCTTGTCATTTAATTCTAATAATTGTACACAAGTAGGTATCAATTTTAGTTCTGTTTTACTAGTACAGGAATTGAGATCCAGAGAGGTTAAATAATTTCCCCAAGGTTATATACAATAAGTGGTAGAACCAGGGCCAAGGTACGTAAACCAATAAATAGTGGTATGTCAGGGTAATTTTTACTTGTTTACAAGTTGACAGCTCTGTTATCATTAGCTCAAGTTATTTTTGGCTGCATTTTTACATTGCTCATTTAAGTTTGGGTTTCCTCATAGTTTCAGTCATACAAATGGTAGTTTAATAATTTGTGTCTAAACAATGCATTTCATTTTAACTTTCAGCGTGTAAAGCACCTAAAGATTTATTTGACAAAATAACACAGACTTCTTACAAATATTTTATTTTCTTTAATAAAACATTTATTCTTTGTAGTCTAGAGAATCAACTGTTCATTCCTTTGCCTAAGAATTATTTGGGTGTATTTATGACTTAGGTTCCTTTTGGCATTCAGAGCCATTCATTATCCTCTTCATTGGAATTTTTGTTTCTGTTTTTTTTTTTTTTTTGTTTTGCTTTGTTTTTCTACACAGTGTCACCATACAGTTCTGATGTGCCTTGAACTCTCCCTGGAGCCCAGGCTGGCCTCTAAGTGGCAGCGGTCCTTTGGCCCCAGTTTCCCAAGTGCTGAGATTTAGAGAGTGCGCCACCACTGCTGACTCTTCACTGCATTTTTAAGGGTGTCATACCCTTTGCAAGTTTAATTTTCATTACTGAGAATAAACAGAAATTGATTTTGTGTAGGTAAATTAATTTCTTCAAATTAGAGGTGCTCTTTGATAACCTGGGTCATACCTATTTGTGGTATACTCAGGACAGTGTTTGCAACATGGACATAATTTAAGATGCATTGTCAGTGTAATTATTGGGATGATAAAGTGAACCTTAAGGAACAAGGAAAATTACATTATGGTATGTATGAAGTAGGCTTTTCTCATTTCTGGGAACTCATCTTGGGCTCTGTATATGACAGTATTTCTTTGCTCCAAGGCATTTCTCTATGGTCACTAACGTGTATGTGACTAAGTTATAGATTACTGATGACCCTAGTGGTCTGTCTTGCCCATAGGCCCCATCTTTCTTGTTTCTGTTCTGTACATACCTGAAGGCTTGTTATCCACATGTCCCAGTACTTTCCATTGAGGGTGTAAGTGAGAAATGAAAGAGAACATGAGAAGCAATGAAACGGCAGCTTTTCCTCATGGCCGGGAAGAGACCAGAGCCGGCCTGACATTTAAGGTCTGCAAGGATTGAGTAGGGCTCCAGGGAAGAATGTTTTCATGGAAGGAGAAGCTTAGAAAATTCTCATCTGACCTCATGTGCCTTTTAGTGAAAACAGAATCATTTGCTTTAAAGATTCCTTGTGATTTTTTGATTTTCTTCTTCTATTTGCTTTTTCATTTCTCTCTTGCTTCCAAAGGTTTCTGTAGCAGTAAGAAAATGTCAGAGGAACATTTAAGGGATAAGAATTAAGAAATAAGTTGTGGTCTGAATTTTGTGGTCTGGGATATGAGAACATAAAATGAAACATTTTCATGAAGGATTAAAATAATAGATGCAAGCCAGTCACTGAGGCATTTGAGAGAAGAGACAGAAAGTAGGAGAGGGCCATAATTCCAGGTTAGCTTTTTATTCCTAGTAGTTAAAAACTGTCATTAGTAGTTAAATACTCTGTTACTATGCATTTTCAGGTACGTTTGAGTAAAGTTGACTCTTGTATGCTGGTCTGAAAAATTGGGTGTCTTATACTTTCTCTGAGAAAGTACATTATAATTTCCAAACAGCAGAATTAGAAATACAGACTTCTGAAATGCTAGGTAACATTCTCATGAATTGAGACTGTTGTCTCTGCCTATAATTTGATAGAATTCTTAACTTGGGAATTCTAATTTATAGTCTTGGAATCATAATTTTATTTGACTTTTTAATTTTTTAAAATTTTTTAATGTATTTAGTAGAAGGTTTACAGATCTACAGGGTCTCACACTGTAGATTGGACTCATAGTGATCTTCCTGTTCATAGCTTCCCAATTGCTGGGATTACAGGTGCGTGTCACTATGTCCAGTCTTAATAAACTTTTTTTTTTTCTACTTTTTTGTATTTTAGTATAGGGTCTACAGGGTTTCACTACACAGATTGGATTTGTAGTGGTCCTCCTGTTTTCAGCCTCCATTTACTTTTACTTAAGTAACTTAAGACAACAAGACTACACTAATGCTTGCTATATTAATGTTTAACTTAAGATTTGATTTATTTTTAATATGTATGTATGTATGTATTTAAGTATTTATTTTTTGTAGTACCAGGGATTGAACTTGGAACTTTGTGCTTGCCAGGCAGGCACTCATGCCGCTGAGCCATATTCCTGGCCCTGACTTACTTTATTGTGTGAAAATTTTAAAAATCATTATGTTAAGATTCAAATGGGCTTTTATTTTTATCACATAGGGAAGGGAAGATCAGGCTTCTTGGGATCTAGTGAGATTGTCTGCTTGCTGTGTTTCTTTGACTAAGTCATTTTTCCCTCTCTGGGTCTTTGTTTCTTCTAAAGAATAAGATAGTTGTTGAGCATGGTGTCATACTCAGGTAGCCCCAGTACTGGGGAGCCTGAGGCAGGAGGATCACAGTGAGTTCAGGGCCAGTCTGGGCTGTACAGTCCTGAGCCACATGGTTAGAGCTGTCTTGAAAAACCAAAACCACCATAAAAAAATAAGATTCCTGATAATGGCACTGTTTAGGTAGCTAAAACCTGAAGACACATAGATGTCGAATAGAATGGATAAGTGCATTTTGGTGTGTTCTATAGTAAAATAGTACCTGGAGTGAAAAAAGTGCCTTTGCTGCACTCATTTATATGCACAAGCCTCATAAGCATGTGCGAACTAAAATAAATGGGTTAATGTGGAAGAGTCTGTACTTCCTAGTTCCACTGAGGGAGGTAAGAAGCAGGCAGGGCTAACTGCGGCCGTGGGAGTCAGGGTTACCACGGGAAGGAGGGTCCTGACTGGGATGAGGCAGGCCCCGAGGGCTCTCGGATTGCAGGCAGCGTCTTCTCCTGATCTGTGCACACTCGGTGTGTAATCCCCAGGCTTTATGTCTAGGACTTCTGTATTTTACTGTATTGTTCAGTGTTTAGAAGGCTGCAAGTGCACACTGAAACAAAACAGAGACAGAAAAAAGTAAAAGGAATAAGAAAGCGCCGGCTGGATTAGGAGCCAGAGCTAGGTTCAAATCACCAATACCATTCACAATCCCTGGGCTGAAGCAATTCGCCTGTCAAACCTTAGAATTGTATCTGCAAGAAGAAAATAATCGTTGCTTGGGTATCATTTGTGGTGAAAGAAAGCACATTCAAGGCTACATTTTAAGGTTATAGAAAATACTCTCTGAATGTAAAGTGACATGTGCTACTTGGTATACTGTACTTCTGTGTATGTTGTAGGCATATGTTCTGTGTGTGTGGTCTCTCACACAGAACTGCATATGAGTTTAAAAGTAGCAAGGGGGCCAATAACTGAAAGCCAGGAAGAAGTCACTGTATGTGTAGATATGCTACATTTTTCTGGGCAGTTGCTTAGAAGGATACTTTGTTACCTCAACATATAATAGGAATCTTAAAAAATCATTCAGTAAGCATAGGTGTTTGCATTATTTATAACTGTATTCATAATTGGCTTGTAATGCCCAATAATTTTTCTTTAGTTTCCATTTGATTAATTTAAGAAATTCTGATTTTTTGTACATTGTTTCTTTTTTTTTTTTTTTGGTGGAGGGGGTCAGCATCTCACTATATAATTAAGGCTGGTCTTGAATTCCCTATGCAGCCCAGGCTGGCCTTGATCTCCCTGCAGTTCTCCTGCCTCAGCATCCTGAGAGCTGGGAGTATAGGAGTGTACCACACCAGGCAGGTTGCTTCCATTTAAGATAAAACTGAATGTTCAGTCTTTGTTAGCTTTTAGATTGGGTTTTGAACTAAGTTAAAACTTGGAGTATTTACCTTTTCAGGAAAGTAATTACAAGGCTTGGAAATTATGCAAAGGCTATTTCATCTTGAAACATTTAGAAATTCATTTTGGGTTTTGGTAATTACAGTGTTTCTGTAAGACAGACATCTAAATAGGGATTGCATTTGGCAGTCATGTACATGTTCTTGTTCTAAACTAAGTACTGTTTCTGTGGTTTAGATTTTTTCTTTATAAATAGAATTTTAATCAGCGTAGGTTAGATTTTTTTGCCAAATATGTTATAATTAGTACTGGCTACAACTTAATCCTAAAATGTGTATAATAAGTTTAATCATTTTAAAAGCACTTCTGCCATTAAATGAAAGCAAATAGGAATTATTTGAATAGTCACATGGCTGTACATGCTGTGGCCACTCACTCGCATTTTCTTTTGAATTTGCTGCGTAGCAAAGCTGTTCCTGGAAGAAGTCTTTACGTAATTTTCCCAAATGTTCTGTGTCTGCCAGCTCAGGCTCGCTGCATTGGCCACCACGAAGACATTTTTAAAATTTAAGTGTAGGCAGTTTGAGTTGCAGGGAATTATTTAGGCCTGTGGCTAGGACGTGTCCTTTGGGCAGTGAGAGGCACCCCGAGCCAAGCCTCAGCTCTTCAGGGGGTCTGAGGAGCCTCGGTGCCTGAAGGTGGTGGAGTGTGCAGGTGGGCCTCTGCTGTGAGAAAAGAACTTGAGGTGAATGAGACTTAGGCTGTCATTAGGAAAATAGAGTAGTATTGACTCATAATAGTGGGGAGAAATACTGTGTTAAGATGTTAATAATAGGAGACACTGAGTGGTATATGTGAATTCTATAATATAATCCCAATTGTTCTGGAAATCTAAAATTATTCCAGAATAAAAAGAAATTGTTAAAATTAAAAACATAAAACAGGAAGTGTTTTTATAGTCATCTTTGGAAAACATAAATCACCAGAATCACCAAATATGGCAGGTTATGTTTTCCAAAGATGACTATAAAAATGCCTCCTACATGTGTAGGGGTGTGAGGCTTAAATGAGGTGATGCCAGTTAAAGTGGTAGTGAGGTGTTTGGAGCAGTAAGTGCTCGGTGATAGTGATGGCTTGTGTCAGCCAGCTTTTTGTCAGTATAAAGAAATAGCCTGAGAGCTGGGGAGACAGCTCAGTAGAATAAGCGCTTGCCTGGCAAGTGCTGGGTCCTGAGTTCAGTCCCTGGTACTACAAAAACAAAAACCAAAACCTGAGAACAGGATACATACTAGGTAAAGAGAAGTTTATTCAGGTTTATGGTTCTGAAGCTTCCAGCCCAAGATTGTGTGGCCCCATTTCTTTAGGCCTCGGGGCAATGGTGGCAGATTGCAGCAGAAACTGTAGTGAGGAGTCGCTGTGGACTTGTGTCTCCAGGGCATGCCCTGAATGACCTGAGGACCTCTCGGTAGGCCTTGCCATTTAAAGCTCCACAGTACCTCCTACTGCTGTGATTCTGGGGAATAATGGACTTCTACTTACAGGACTTTGGGGACAGTCATCCAGCCATAGCACAGCTTCTCTGGAACTCCACTCCACTCCAGTGCTTTGCCATTCTGCGGGACCCAAGTGTGGGCCAGAGTAAACATCACCTCCGTCTCTGATATGGGATATTTTGTTCCAGAAATGCAGATGTGACTGAGACACCAGCCAACCCCATGACCTTCATACATTTGATTCACTTCTGAACGTGACTTAGTAAACCAGACCAGGTATAGGGCCCAGTGACTTTGAATCTGAACTCCAATGTAATTTGTCCCTCAGTGATTCTTTTTTTTTTTTTTCAGTTTATTCTGGCCCTCTCCATATAGCAGTTTAATCACCTTAATTGTGTGGGTATGGGTATGTTAAATAAAACTGCATATTGAAAAATTTTGAAGATTCCTAGTGTCCTTACTTTGATTTTAAGACTGAAATCTTTAAAGCATTTTTAAAGGCAGTTTTACTTTCTTCTTCTCAAGCCTTAAAGTCCACAGGCAGCATACTATAAGGGAAAGAATAGCGCATAGAATTAGGAGAACTGACTTGCAGTTTCTGCTTTGCCATTTTGTCAGAAATCTGGGGAATTTGTTTTACCACTTAGAAATATCCTGTACTCATTGGTACGATGAGGGCTGGGCTGGATATTTAGTTGTAGGCTTGAGTTACATTGATGCCTGAATGGAAGAATGTACTTTAAAGCAGTCACTTTGGAAGCCTTTACCTCCCCATGGTTGCCTCCCGGGAAAATTAGTCTTACTGCTTTGTGTTTACATCTCATTTTTGACCAAATATAAATGACCCCGCATGATGATTCATCATATTCTCTATAGCAGTCCTCCTGTGACTTTCTAAAGTGCCTAAGAATCTCAAGTGCACTTTCCAAGTTTGGAGATTTCTTGAGTATAATCAATAGAATGTGCTAAAGGATCTACAAAAATTTCCCAGAAAAGGAATTCTAAAAATATTATAGGTATGCACAGCATTATTGAAGTATTGTACCTTCTCAAATCGGTCATTTTAAAGGGCCCATGTCTCTTTTGAAATAGTTCTGGTTTCGGAGGCTTTAAAGTCTGTTTACGAGTTGTACTCTGTGACTAGTTTTGAGGTTCTCATTTTAAATTTTTAGTGTTTTCTTACCAAGGGTTAATTAGACTCTCAGTTGCCTAGTTGGGGAGTATAGTAAGGAGCAAGATAAAGGCGAATTTGCAGGTATGGGGACTAGGAGGTCAGTGCTTCAGAATGGACCAAAGACAAAGACCTCTTCAGCTAGCCCACTTTTATTAGCCAGTGAGAGGCACAGGGGGGGAGTAGTGTGCTTTTTCTAGAACAGGACTGCTATAAGAAGGAGGCAACAGAGTGAAGAACAGGTTCAGCAATACAGAAGAATCAGGTTAAGATCCTTTCCCCTGTCTTTGTGCTGTCCTCTGCAGCAGACATTCTCTTGCCCGGGAGCTCTAGGTTACAGGATTATGTCCCACCCAGCCAGGAAGGTTGCACCCTCCAGCAAAGACTTCTGTGTTCCTGAGTCAACCTCAGCCTCAGGACTGCAGGAAGGGCCTGGAGTTCGGCCCCTTCCAAATCTGTGCATGTCACAGCTGGTCCCTAACCAGTGTTATTTTATTGTCATTATAAAATTAGAGCATTAGAAGAATGGGTTAGAATTGTGTTGTCCAGAGTTAAATCCCTGATGCAGTTCTAGTTTCTGTGTCTTTGTTCGGAGCTTAGGGCAAAGCTAATTTTGGCTGCCCGTTCTGTAAATCAGCCATTAAATTTTAATATGACTAAAACTGGTATGATTAGAGTGCATAACCATGTGCTCATTTGTATGAGAATGTAAAATTTCAAAAGGCAATTTCATTTTTAAATAACTAAACTGAACTCTATCAAATATGACTCCATTTTTCCAAATGTGTGGTTAAGTTTCAGTGGCCTGAAATGCTGTTTGTAGAAATAACAGATCTTTTACTAGTAATAGTATGTGTATGTGTGTTAAATTTTTTAAAAATGGTAACCCTCACTTGAGCAGAAAGTTTTTCAGAGTCTAATTAAATTATCCAAACATTAACAGACTGCTGTGTGGTAACAGTGGTTTTTGATGGTAATTCTACTTAACTCAATCTGATCTTTCACTATTGAATACCTGAACATTTTCCGTGGACAGCACTATGATAAGAGATATATACTACTATTGGAAACCATTAACTGTAGAAATTATCAGCAGATGTTTTCCATGCATGGTTGGCTTCATTTGGTTTGGTCCTCCCATAGCTGAATAATTCTAAACTGACTGGAAAGATGTATGGCGAGCATTTACACGAATGTTTAGAACTTACTGAAGCAATGCACTGGGTTTCCAGTAAATGGAATTTGCACTGTTGTATCTTTCCTGACAACTCCCTTTGCCCTCCTTTTTTTAAGGAAGCATGCTCTGGAGTGTCATCTTTTTCAATGTTTGTTGTTAGTGGGAAGATGGAAAAATGGATTTTAAAAAATAGAGCTGTGGGGCCAGGGAGATAGCTCAGCAGCTAAGTGCCTGCCTGGCAAGCGCAACGTCCTGAGTTTGATCCCTGGTACAAGGAGAAAAAAAAAAAAAAAGGCAGTGATTCATTAGAAGTTAGGAGTTAGCTTTCTGTCTTTAATAAGCTCATATTTTTCTTGGTCATAAGTACTTCTTAACTTTTTTTTTTTATTGTTGTTGTTCTTCTTGAGTAGGCTCTTGATAATACTTTAGGCTGGTCTAGAATTCATGGTGATCTTCCTGCCTCAGCCTCCTGAGTGCTGGAATCACAGGCGTGCACCAACATGCCTGGTTAAATGTTCACTTTCTTTAGCATTTACATTTACTACTTCTTTACTGCAAATAAAATTATTTTTATTTCATTGCAAAAAACGACATTGGAGTTTTTCTACCAGAAAGAGGAATTTATTTTTTCATTCCTCATTCTAATGATAAGTAAATATTTTCTATTCTAATAATAGAAAATTATTCTATTTGTCTTTTATTCTATCATACTACACTATTTTTAGCTTATAGTAGGTATTTCAGAAAAAGAGAAGGAACTTTGGATTAATGCTACAGCAGATGGCTTTTTACTTTTTGTTGTTATTTGGTTTTTGGTGGCAGTGTCTTGCTATATATAGCTCAGGTGGGCCTTGAGCTCACTGTGTAGTCCAGTCTGGGCTCAAACTTGTGGCAGTGCTCCTGCCTCAGCTTCCTAGGATTACAGACGTGTGCCACCACACCTGGCTTAACTTAGCTACTTTCTGTGAGTCTTATTTCTGGATGTAATTTTTATTTTATATGTCCCATTTTGATAGAAGAACCTGCATTTAGGTTCAGATAATTCAAACTCTTAATCTTGATCATAGGCATGCACCACCATGCCTGCTCTCTGTGGCTGGCTCAGTGCCCCTGGGGGTAGGGCTGGCACGGCATGTGGTGCTGGGGAACCCTGGTCCCTGCCCTTGCCTAAGCCGGTACTTAGTCTGGTGAGCTAGCTCACTGGCCCTGCTTGGTTCTTATAATTTTCTTGGTCATAAATGATTATGACCCATAATTAGGAATTATTTATTTCCTAATTTCCAAGCAATTTAGGCTTTTTAGAAAGTATTAAGTCATTTAAAGAAAAAACTAACTCATTTAAAAAATATGTAATGACTAAAAACTAAAAATAAATTGCCATTGACTATAGGATAAAGACTGAATTTGTTATCAGGATGTTGCATTATTTTAGAAAAAAAATCATTGATAATGTTAACTGTCAAAACATTTTTAATGTAAAAATTTGGCACAAATCTTAAATTTTATGATATCACATATGTTAAGTAATAGGAGAATTGTTTTATACATAATAATACTAATTTAGCATTATTAAACTATGAGCATATATATACATACATATATATATATATATATATATATATATGTATGTATTTCTCACTTTATTGTACTGTTTATTGACACACATTGGGAAGTGGTCTTCAGATCCCTGTTTGGGAGCTGCTGACCTGCCCATCCTTACCTCTCTCATTGCTCCCCAGAGCATTGCCAGACCTGGTCTCTCCTTCGAGTTGTGGTGCTGGGCATTGACCTGCGTGTTCTTATTTCATGGGCCTCCCTCCTTCCCAGTTCCATTCTTCTGGTTCATTTTGAATCCTTGTAACAGAGACCTTGAGCTGTCCACCATAATCTGCTTTTCTCTGACTTGTGAGCATGGTTGTGTCCTGTGTCCCTGAGCTGTGTCACATGGAGTGTGAGTGGAAGTGATGTTTCTCCATGTTCTTCCTCTTTTTTTTTTTTTTTTTTTTTTTTTT
>NDGN011417634.1:0-12909 GCA_002564285.1 Tympanoctomys barrerae
GGTATTCAGGGTCTCACTACTAGATCAGACTCATAGTGATCCTCCTGTTTACAGCCTCTCAAGAGGTGGGATTATAGGTGCATACCACCATGCCCAGTCTGGAGCAGTTAATGTTTAAATTTTTTTCTCTTAATTTCTTGTAACTTGATTTCTGCTTCCAATTTTTCATGCATATATTTAGTCCTCTAAACAACTAATTTGAAGACAATACTATGTAATACAACAAGTACTGCTGAACTCGTATTTTGTTTAGTGAAATTCTGTATTATTTTTCTTTTTTTTTCATTTTTACATACTGGCTATTTTTAAAATTGAATTTTTTTGTATTATTTCTTTCTAAATTATCATTTTGTATTCTCTTTAAAAAATGAAAAGTATTTTTTACCCACATCATTCACCATCTAATACATTAATTCACCCACTAACTATCCTTTTTTGTCTGCTTTTCTCCACAGAAATGTAAATTTCACAGAAGAATCCGTGCCTCTTTTATATGAACAAATATATATATGAATATGCATTTAAAAGTGCCTGATATGGGTGAGTACTCAATACTTACTTGTATTTACACTGTTGTAATTACATTGGTTGACTGTAGAAACTATAAAAATTCATTATCTTCATAGGAAAGACAATTAAGAAATGATAAATGCAAGGAGAGTCCAAAAGGAGAGGCACCTTGAAAGGTGTATGGAAATTAATTCTGGGGGCCAGGGAGATGGCTCAACAGAATAACTGCTTGCCTGGCAAGCTCAAGGGCCCGAGTTAAATCCCCATTTCTGCCAAAAAAAAAAAAAAAAAAAAAAAAGAGAAAAGAAAAACACTTTATGAAACCTCATGATTGAAATGAGAAAGATAAAGATGTCATTAAAAAAAGGTGAGGTAAAGAGAATCAGGATATCTTATAATTGAGATAATTTGTCTTCATACATTACTAGCATGTAATATACAGCTCAACATATCATACCATTCAGAAATAGTTGGTTAAACTGAACTATTGTCAGAGTTAGTCTTTGCATAAGTAAACACAGTTCTGAGTAGGAGCAACAGAAAAGTGAAAAAAAAAAACCAAAAAACCAAAAAAACCCAAAAACCCCAAAACCCAGAACATCTTTGTATAGGAAATTTGGGGTAAATCACATCAACAGTATCAAATTTTAAGATGTCAAAGAAACTCTAACTTGGAAAAGGTCCCTTGGATCTGACAATTTTAGCAGGGTAATATAAGCACAATGAAAAGTTAGTATGTTAAAACAAAAGTAGAGATAGTGAGCAAGGGCTATTCTGAGAAGACTACAAGGTACTTTCAAGTATGCTATCTTACATGTTATCATTCTCACCTTACATTGGGTGCCCTGAGATTCAAGGAAGCTGATTTGCCCTGAGCTTAGCAGCCAGCAAGGGTTTGAACTAAGATATGAATCCAGATTTTCTGACTTTCAACCTTAAACAACTATCATTCTCTCTCTCAGTATCTATTTTTTCTTGTCTTTTACACAGTGGTGAGTATCAGAGTTAGCAAAGAATCTACTGCAAGAGCCCACCAATCTTTTGCCATAAACAGAGAGGAAGTAATAGAGGGCCTGAAGAAGACAAGTATAAATTTAGTGCTAGGAAGAGGAAATTACTTCCCAAAAGATTGTGAGGCAATGAGCACACTGCTAGAATTTTAGTAGAGCAAGATACCAAATTACCTGTAGACTAGTTTAATTCAGTTTGCCTGTATGTAACTTAGTTGTACATTATTTGTGAAATGAAGAGTTGGCCAACACATGGACAAAGAAGGGTTGTAGGTATGCAATATTAATCTCCTTTGCTGTCAGAACTACATGTTTAAGTTCTCTTCTATATACTACAATGTGACATTGTACTATTACAAGAATATGAAATGAATTGTATTAATAAGGTTGTAAGCATTGTCTTGGTTTATTTCTAAGCAAATGTTAATTTTAAAATGTTAGCATAAATACACTGAGAACTTCAGGTATTTACATTGGTTACATATTCAATGAGAAAATCTTTAGAATGACTTTTTCTTTGTAATTCAATATCCAAAGACAAAGTCAAATGAGTGCTTATCAAATTTTTTCCTTTCCAAATGTACTAAAATATCTGAAATAGGGGCCGGGTAGATGGCTGAGTAGAATAAACGTTTCCCTGGCAAGTGCAAGGGCCCGAGTTCAATCCCCAGTTCAGACAAAAAAAAAAAAACCAAACCAAACCAAAACAAAACAAAAAAACAAACAAAAAATATCTGAAATAGATTTACCAAAGATATCCCACAGGGTGGATTTCAGTACTTAAAGTGTTATTTTTTTCATTAAAATCAAAGAAAAAGAAAGTATCTATCTATCTCTCTCTATATATATTAAGAAAACATACCTGTGGGGCATATCCAGGAGGCACATAAATAGGAGGCACAGAACCATTTGGGGACATCATTGGAACCTGAGCAGGACCTGAGTGGGCCATAGAAATAATGTGTTAATCCATGACTGCTTACCAAATTAAAGTTTAAGACATATTTCTTACTTCATCTTAGCACTCAAGTCAATAGTGATTATAGAACTATGAAAAGAAATTAGGATTATTGACTTGTTACAAACATTTACCTTGTGAAGTCCAAAGGTTACCTTTTCCCTTCTTTTGTGTTTTTCAAGCTTTCCTCTGTTGTGATCTGGGGAGGTTTTCCTTTTCTTTTCTTTCTTTCTTTTCTTTTTCTTTTTCTTTCTTTTTTTTTTTTTTTTGTGTGTGTGGGGGGTAATCTTTTTGGCACAGGTTTCACTATGCAGTTTAGACTGGCCTTGAACTCTCTTTGTAGCCCAGGCTAGCCTGGAACTTGAAGTGTTCCTCCTGCCTCATCCTTCTGAGTTCCGGGATTACAGGCATGTTCCACCATGCTTACTCACCTGGAGCATTTTTAAAACATAAAATTCATAGGCTCTTCTAGTGTTTCTTATTTAGTATGCCTATAGTCTTAAACCACTACGTTTACTTTATAAATATATATTTAGTGACTTTTATAATTGTGCAAGTTGGAAATACTGACCTAGAGGAAAAAAACCTTGAAATTTGCATACACAGTCAATGAAAAGGCAAAACGTTCAAACGTAACAGGAAAAAAAGAAAAGAGCAACAAGAGAATGAATAGTTAAGATGTGTGGGTAGTGCTCTGTGAGGGTTAAAAGACTCTTGCATGCAAGTCATGTCTGTGGGAGCTTAAGAAGTTACAGAAATGCCATACATGCATATTTACCCCCAAACAATTTATTTCCTTTGAAAAGGTCTTGAAAAGAAACTTAAGGTTCTCTTATCCTTTATTTCCTTTCACTTTTTAATTTTATTTTTCCTTTCAAATTTCCATAGTGTTATATTTTCCAAATAATTTCTATAAATATTGTGTCTCATTTACTTCCTCTTTTTACTTTTCTGGAAGTAAAATAAGCACATTTAGAAGGTATGTTTTATTCTTTTAGGAATCAAAATTTTCCTTGTTTTATTTAACTTTTAAAGAAAAGTATCTCACCTTCTGATTCTTCCTATAACTTTAGGGGATGTTGCCCCCTCACCCACTAGTTTTTAGTAACTTGAAACTTTTTCAAAGAAATGACTTATTTTCAAGGAAATGAAAGCACAAGAATCTAACCAAAAACATAATAGGAAAGGATACGTAGAATTTAATTTTAAAAGTGAATGTTGCCACTGGTTACATTATACATACTTCAGAAAAGCTAAAGAAAGAGCAGGATGGTTCCAGCAAATCTGGATTCCTGGATTTTAGAGGAGGGGGAGGGGTGAAGCACACAGTGGTAATAGGGTTGGGAGGGAGGGGTAAAGGCCGGAAGAGAGACAGAGGCAGGAAAAAAAACAGAAAAGATAATGTTCTGAAAAAAGGGATATAAGAGGGGAAATATCAAAAAGAGCCAAGAAAAGGAACGGAAGAGGAAAGGGAAAGAGGAAGAAGAGGGAGTAATGAAGGGGAAAGGAAAGGAGATATAAGACAGGAGCCAGGGGAGAGTAAAGAGGAGGGCTGCAAAGGAGAAAGAGGAAGGGAAAACAGAAGGGAAAGAGAAATGAAAAGGGTAAAAGAATGAGGGGTCAGAGTAGGGTGGGTAAAGACTGAATGGTTAAAGGAAAGTAAGGCAGAAAAGGAAACCTGCCATCTTATCATCTAGCTATAAAAATAACTTTCAAAATGACTCTTTTCATCCAAAACAAGCCAAATAAATACATGAAGATGTTCAGAATACAAGCATCATTATAGAGTTAATATTAACAGTATATATTTTTGTCTCCATGTAATCATTGCTACTATCCCCATTTTTAAAGGTAGAGTTAAGCTTGCCCAAATGGTAGAAATGGGACTCAAGGCAGTTTCACTTCTAGGTATTACTCATTTATTGGCAACTGGTCTTAAGAATTACATGAGTTCTAATGCCTTTAAGGGAAATTAGAGCTGCTTCTTTTTTTGTTTTCTTTGAGAGAGAGAAATTGGAATGTGTTATATACATGCTTTGTTTGATAAAGGTAATCATTATGCACTGTAAACATATACAATAAAATTTAAAACATGAAAGGAAGAACAAAATTTCTCCAAGTTTATGTAAACCTCCCATATTAATTTACTATCTCCACTAATTTAAAACTCTTGAGCCACTTTATACCTCTACACAAAAAGGCTTCACTAAAAATGCATATTTTAACTTTTGTACCTTGGGCTCAAGAGAAATGAGAAGAATTTTATACTAATGATTTGTTCCCAGTAGTTAATTTATATAAAACTACAAAGTAAACTAGCTATCTAAATTCAGAGAGGTGGCTTAGATTTTATTTATAATATACAAAAATTAGCTGGGAACCAGAAAGAGAATTTACCAAAAACTTTATTTATAATATTAATAAGGAAATTAACATTTTATTTAGCTTTTTTGTATATATCAAAGACTATGGGCCCTTTCATCTACAGTCAAATATAATCCTAACGTCAAGTCACTATAACTTGGTGATTATTTATGTAAAATTAATGTAATTTCTTTGGGTTTTTCTCCTTTTACTAGGATTATGACCATATAATACTATATAGCTACAATGCAAGCCATATTATATTTTGATAGCCACTATAAAGTGTAAAATTTAGTAGCATAAAATGTGACTTTTATCTTTTAATATTTTACTGCTACTAAAAATAAAACAAACACATCTGACCCTAAATAAACTAGCAGTGTATATATTACTAGTTATAGCCCATAAATAATACTGAATAACTTATTTCTCTAATAAGTAATCAATTTACTTTAGCAAGTATATTTTATTCTGAGGCAGAAATGGTATATGGAAAGAAAAAAAAAAAGAAATGGTACATGGTTAGATTTTTTAAAAAACACAATTCATCAGTACTATATTTAACATATAAAATATTGGTGTCAAGCAACATTCAAGTTGAACACAGTTCCTAATGTATAAACAAGTATGCTTAGAACAATCTTTACAGCACCATTTTTGTTGCTATTACTGTATGTAAAAGTAGCAAAACTCTAAAATCTTGCATACTGAATAATGCAAATGTTTACTTCCTTAGTTCCAAGTCTTTTTTTAAAAATGAAGTTCTGTAAGATTAACTACTAAACTGACTTAAATTTGTATGCAGCAAGAGCTAGTCTGTCCCAAAGCACCTAAGTGTGTTAGACTATGACATTAAATATACACTTGGCATAAGAATAGTTATATATGAGTAATGATACTTCAGGATCTACATGCTTTAGGCAAAAATCTACCCCATATCACTGTGATATTCAGTATTTTAAAGGGACTATTTCCTATTCTAAAAACAGAAAAAGAACTACTGTTATTCACCAATTGTCTTAGAGAAGCTGACTTAATAAATAAGCTATTTTCACCTAGTATAATTTAAAAAAAATTTTACTTGTTAATATGCACTTATATTTAAGAGGTTTTTTTAAAACTACATTCTTGCTCAGACATTTAAAATTTTAAAACGCGACAGGCTGCTGACGTGCTACACATTCTCCTTATAAGCAAGCTTTCACAATGGCTTCCAAATAATCTGATGCAAATTTTCAGATTTTAGTTCTGAAAAGAAAATCCTAGTAAAATAAAGACCCTAGAACGTGATAGTTTGTGAAAAATCCAATCAGCCTAACTGTATACAGTTTTTAATCTTTTAGAACTACAGAATAACAATTTAGAATATTTTATAGCGATATTTGGAACGTATGTTAAAAAAACAGCGTGACTTTAAGATAATGCTTTCTATGGTTTAAAATAAAGCAAATGTTCAAAAACGGCAAGTCTTACCACTCATTTTGTTTTTACAGTAGCAGCAGGAACAAGAAATCCAACAAGGAAACAGCGTAGTACACGTTAACAGCTTTAATTGGTGAACGGTTTCTTTCTTTCCTTTTTTTTTTTGCAAAGCAGTGAGAGGAAAAGAGCCTTTGACCGAGTCACGTGATCAGTATCACATGACCTCCAGCGGACGGGAAAGAAAAGGAAGGGGGAGGCAAGCGCTAGGTGCTTGTACTGTTTCTGATATACAAAAGTGATTTCTGGTGCCCCCACCTTCCATCTGACGATCTTTTGAGTCTTCCTTATTAAACTCCCTAAAGCTCACCAAAACATATCGTACAGGAATATGTATTTTATGTAAAACTGTTCTTTTTTGTGTTCATATTATTTTTAACTTATTCACCCATCCATCCTGATTTTCACTTAGGTTTGAGATAAATCCATTATTCATTAATTTAAAAGATTTTGCCTAAGATACCACTGTATAGCTTAATCCTTTCTTCATCCCTAACCGTTTAGGAATGTCCACAATAGACAAAGAATTGTACATACAATAGCTTCACTGGCTTGTTCCTCAAAGGCAGGATTTATGTTTCAGGCTGTTAATTGTCTTGGGACTTTTGCAGGGTTGGGAAGGCAGCTCCGTGGTAGAGCTGATTGTTTAGCATGTTGTGGAGAAGCATGAGGTTCAATCCTGTACTGTTCTGTGTGTGTGTGTGCGCGTGTGCATGTGTGTGTATGCACGTGCGCTTGTGTGCATGTGCATGCCCGCTTCTACTTTTATTATTGATTCTATTTTCTTTCTCTGATTTTTTTAAAAAAGACAACCTTGACATTAATATAGATAATAACTCAGTTTCACTCTTAACTCATATCCATAAAGATATGCTTAAGTTCATGTCATGAAAAAGCTGCATAGTCATGAAAAAGCAGATACAAAGAAGGAAACCAATATTCATTTTGGGGGGGTGATGACTGCAAGAACTTTTGGGAGGTCTTTTATTACTCTAAGGTGTTATGTATGTTCAGAGGAAGTTCATTAGCAGCTAAGACAAACATAAGAGTAATCACTGTGATTTATTAACAGGTTGTATGGAAGAAAAAATAGATTTTGGTATCAAAATCTGAATCCAGATTTCATAAACTGAGGCAGAGTTACAAAAGACACACAGTGAAGCAAACCAGGGATTATCTACTGGTAAAGTCAATTTAAAAGGTTCAGAACCCAGGCAGACAGGTGTCAGTAACTTCTTAAAACACATACAAAAATAATGCTGAAAATTCTGGCATTAGATGGAGGACCTAATACAATACAATTCAAATATTTTCTAATAAGCAAAGTAAAATATACCGAACTGTATCTCACTGAAACAGAGAGACTTCTTCCTGTGATGATTCTAAGCTTCTAGAACGTGAGGGATATGATACAGAAAATCAGTTACTGAAAGGCCAAATTTGTTCTGAAAGATTACTAAAAAGTAACTTAAGAGATACTTTTACCACCCAAAGCCAAAGCAACAAAAATAAAACTTGATGATGAATTAAATGGAAAAATAATATAGAAAAATATAAACAAGAAGTGAGGCTGATAATATACTCTTCCTACTTAAATAATGTATCCTTCAAAATAGTTGCAAAATAAACAGCTGAATCTGCTGACTTGCAGAAAGAGATTGACAGCTATGAAATTAATTAAAAACTCATAGAGCTGTCATTTTTTTCTGGCAATAAGCAATTAGGATCAGCTATTTATTACGGATGTACTTAGAGTGCAATAGGCCTGGGTCATTTGCATGTCAGAAAATTTAAGAAGCAGACCAGCTAGATAAAGATTAGTTTTAGAGTGATCAATAAGACATAAAGACAGGAAGTGAAATGCATCCTCTTCTTCTCTACAAGTTTTTATCTGATCTTTTGAAAGAGCAACTCTGTGACTATGTCCCCAATCCTTGAGGCAGCACTAAGGAACAAGTTTGGAAGAAGTAATTTAAACATGTGAAGCTCAGACCATGACTAATGCATGTCCACAGAGTCAGACAAGGAGAAAGGCCTCTAGGGAGAGGCCAATAAATGCTACTAAAGAAATGCTCCATAGGAAGGAGCCTACTGCTGGGGTGACTAAGAATGATACATGCAAATAATCTTTGGAAGATAAAGAGAATGAAGGATTAGACCATACAATTTTGTCTTTGGGTACAAGTAACCTTTGTTTCTTGTCCTTTTAATTTTTTCTTATTTGCTCATTTATGTTTTCCCCTTTATTTTCTGGGCCACAGACCTGGCCATATAATTATTTGCCATTTTCTCTCCCTGTAAATTTCTCCTTATAATGTATACTGTAACAAAAATTTTACTTTATACGATGTATACCAAACAAAGTAAATATAAGGATCATTCTAAAGTCAGATATATTTTGGATTAGAAAGGAAGAAAAGCTAGATGAAGTAAGAAGACTACATATTAACCAGAAAAATGGTCAATAAGACAAATTTGTTTTCTAATGTACTATGTCCCAAGCATTTGAATTTATGTGCCAGTAGTTTCAAAACTAATTCTGGGACTTTTTAACCAAGTTTTCTAAAGACATTAAACAGAAAGAAATTAAGGAGAAACAGAAAGAAATTAAGGAGAAACACTATCACATCACTTCACAAAAAGAGGATATTTTAACTATTGTTTTTATCCAAAAACAATAGGATGTATTTTACTCCAGAATTTAAAAAAGGATTTTAATTTGAATAAGTTTAGTATAAGAGCTAGAAGAGTCAAAGAAAATCTAAGTAAAATGAGCAAGGCTAGGGACACTGCCATACTCAACTTCAAATTATACTACAAAGGCGTAATAACAAAGAGAGCATAGTATTGGCACAAAATTATGCATTCCAAGTAGTGGAATGTAACAAATCCAAGCAACTACAACTACCTGACCCTGGACATGGGAACCAAAAATGTACACTGGAGGAAGCCCCTTTACAAATGGTGTTGGGAAAAGTAGATATCCATTTGTATAAGACTGAAACTAGATCCTTGTTAGTCATCCTAAACAAAAATAAATTCAGATGAGACTGGGTATGTTCAGGGTAGTATGCGCCACAGACAATTCAAAAATGGATCAAAGATGTAGATATATGACATGAAACTTTGAAAATGCTAAAAGAAAAAATAGAAAAAATACTTGAAGCCACCAGCAAAAGCAGACTTCCTGTACAGGATTCCAACAGCATGGGAAATAACAGCTAGAATCAACAAGTGGGACTCTATCAAATTAAAAAGTTTCTGTACAGCAAAGGAAACAACTAACAGTGTGAAAAGCCAACCTATTAAAAAAAAAATCTTTGCCAGCTAATCTTCCAACAGAAGATTAATGTTCAGAATACATAAAGATCTAAAAAATACCAAAACCTCAAACAGCGCAATCAATAAATGGCATGACTTGAACAAATATTTCACAAACAGAAAGTATAAATGGTTAGGAAGTTGGATAAAATATGGTCACTACCTTTAGTCACTAGGGAAATGCAAACTACAATGATACTCCATCTTACTCCAATTGGAATGGCCATCACCAAGAATACACATAAACACTGATGGGAATTCAGGGGAAGGGAAATCTACACTGCTGGTGGGAATGTAAATCAGCATAGTCAGTAAGGAAATCAGTACAATTTCCTAAAAACTAAAAACAAACCTACTGTTTGATCAGCTATTTCACTCCTTGGGATATATACCTGAAAGAATAAAATCAGCATACTACAAGGATACCTTCATACTTATGTTTATTTATTTTTATTTATTTATTTTTTGGCAGAACCGGGATTGAACTCAGGCCCTTGCGCTTGCCAGGGAAGCGCTTATTCCACTGAGCTATTGCCCCAGCCCCCATACTTATGTTTATTTTGGTACAATTCACAATAGTCAAGATATGGAGCTAGCCTAGATGCCTATTGACACATAAGCAGGCAAAGAATATATATAATGGGATATTATTCATCCACAGTGAGGAAAATTTTATCTAAAGGAAAAATGAACTGGAAGATAATGTTGAAAATAAGAGAGACTCAGGCAACTATCACCTTTCCCTAATATGATACACAGAACCTAAAAAAGATGATAAAGTGGAGGAAGACTATTATTACACAAAAAAGGTATAAATAGGGATATAAGGGCAGGTAGCGGAGCATGGATATGAAAATATCCCAGAATGTGAAAATGGGTGGAGGGAGAGCAAGGAAAGGGGCAATAAGGTGGTAAAAATAAGGCTGGGGAGATAGCACAGCAGCATAAGCAACGGCCAGGTGGTAAAAAAATTATGCTATGTGTAAGTATAAAACTCCCAAAATTAAACCAAACAATCTCTCTAACCCATATGCACTAATGAAAAAAGATAAATCTGAGACCAACAGTAAGCCAGTAAGATACTAAGAAAAAAGGCATAAAGTAAGACTGTCTCAGACGAACTTGGATACAAAGTCATCTTATTTATTAATAGGGGATGCAAATTTATCAATGCTTAGAACACCTGGCAGTATTTATTTGCACAAGACAAGCTGGGCAGGCACAGAGTTCTAGCCTAAAAATTTCCAAGTTGGTGATTATAATTTGGGAACAGAATAAGGCAGGAAGTTAAAAAAGAGAGAAAAGATTAAGGACATTTATGCTTAGATGTTTAGGGAATTTTGTTTTCTTTAGAAACTACTCTTTTTAAAATGTGGATAAAGTAGAACACATATAATTGCCTAAATACATTCAGAATTATGGACAATTTCATTTATCTGTGTATAGGTAACTGAAAATGTTTATAATTGTATTTTAGATATATTACCAACAGCCAGGCACGGTGGCATATGCCTGTAACTGCAGCACTTGAAAGGCTCTGGCAGGAGGATTGCTGTGAAGTTTGAGACCAGCCTGAGCTACATAAGCGAGTTCAAGGCCAGCCTGAATTATATAGCAAGACTCTGTCTAAAAAAAAAAAAAAAAAAGCAACAACAACAAAAACCAAACAGCAACAAAACCTACATGTATTAGTGATAAAACATTAAGTAAAATAAATTTGATAACTATATTATGAGAATCTACTTTTAGTACTAAATTGAACTGCATATAAATAGAAAACCTGAAGAGGTAGAGATAGGTCTATAAGTAAGTACATGTTTCTGAACAAGAGATTATTTTTAGTGCTTTGTTGGAAATTTTTCTTTCTTTTTTTGGGGGGGGAATTACACAGGCTATGATATTAATGTGCACAGGTGCAGCAAATTTTGAATATTACTATTTATAGTACTTATCTAATGTGAACAATGATGAATCATTTGCTATTCTAGTATGAAATAGTATTTGGGATTTACTGCAGCACATTAGGTTAACTATGTCTCCATAACTGAACACCTACATGCTGACATCATACAGCAGTGATATGAATCAATGACGCAAATCCTGTCAGGACCAAACATTAAAGTCACAAGGCTAAAAAAAAAAGTATACAAGTGACAGGGCAGACCAGTCAGCCAGCATGAAGATTATATTAAGTTAATACTGCCAATGCCAAAAAGGGTTCCAATGTTGTTTGTTTGGTTTTTTTTAAACATAGTAGCTAAGGCTTTTACTTTTAATTATATCTGTCTCATATAACAGATTACATATAAGTTGTTTCACAAGTTCTAGGAAAGCTATAGACCTTTAAAACACATCTTAGAGACCAGGACATACCTCAGTAGCACAGCAACTGCCTGGCAAGTGCAAGGTCCTGAGTTTGATTCCCAGTACCAAAAAGGGAAAACCACAACAAAATCCAAAAAACTGCAACTTCCTTATTGTGGCCAGGGATATAACTAAGTGGCAGAGTTGACTGGCAAGTGTGAGGTCCTGAGTTTGATTCTCAGTACCAAAAATAACCAAAAAATAAGAAATAAAAAAACCCCAATGAATCACAACTTAGGGGTCTGCCTGCTAAACAAATTAGGAAAATGGACTCTGAAGCTGGGTTCTTTACATAATGTGCAGAATTTCACCATTAATTAAGAATTGTATATAACATCATGCCGGGTTTGACAACACTTACATTCATATTTGGAGTACTATAGCAAGACCTGGTAATTCTCTGCAATGCCAGGGTTTTCTTCCCACTATCTTCTCCTTCCTAGAGTCTTTATAAAATTTGTAAATGGTCACAGCTGGATTATAGAAGACAGTTCATTTTGAATAAGCATTACAGATTTTAAAATATCTTCTCTCCAAATTAAATACACCCACAAATAGCTAGAAATCCCTTCTGTAACAGGAACAAAAACTACCTTTGGAGATTTGCTATACAGTGAACATATCATGCTGTAGACTCTCTTCAAAAAATGTAGGGCTCCTAGCCTTTCAAGGTCACTGAGGACTCAGGACATAGGAGAACCTGTACTGTAACACCCTGTAACTCAGTTGTGTCCCAAATTTTCTGACCAAGGAGGTTATGGGGTCACAGAGGAAAGTGATCCATGATGTAGAGTGTGCCTAAGTAGAGTCACATGGAGAGAAAACATTCTCTCAGGCTTTCAGACAGCAAATTGATCAAGCAATGGCCATGACTCATCCACATGGCTGACACTGACAAAGGAT
>NDGN011417657.1:0-13443 GCA_002564285.1 Tympanoctomys barrerae
TTTGCTTTGATAAAAAAAAAAAAAAGCACAACAACTTCTATCTAGAAGACGACAGTGACCACATAGACTGCCAAAACAGGCAAGGAAACATTTCCACCAGCGACTCCCACTTTTAACTGTGCCCTTCTCTGTTTCTTGCCAAACCAACAAGGGATATGGACTGTCTGGCAGAGTCGCTCGGACAAAGGATTAAAAGAAGAGAAAGAGATCCAGATGTTTCCATCTGGGATAATTGAATTTTCAGACGCCTCTAATTCAGATGAGCTGTAGCCATGAACAACTGAGCCAGAGACATAAAAGTGAATCTTGTAATTCTTCTGGGTCTCCAGGATGCTGCTTCCTGTTCAGCATTCCAGTCAGTATTATTCGCTCACATATCTGTGATGACAAGGTAGGAGTCAAGACAGAGGATGCTCATAATCAAGAAAGCAAATTAAAGTCTCCAGGCCCCAAGTGGTTCACAGAAGAATTTATTGCATGCCCATGGAGTACTATTTTGAGTGAGATGAGAAGGGATACCAAAAATAAGAATAACAGTATGGCAAAAATGTCTCAATCTAGTTGAAGAAAACTGTGCACATAGAGAAAACCAACTTTATGACCTTTTAAAAGGTTAATGGACAGCAAATGTTATCTCCACAATAACTGTTTCATTGAGTCCTTTACGTTTAGTTTCTAATTAAACTTACTCAGTTAACCGAGAAGAGAGAGGCAAGACTTACATCCCATTTGAAACATTTGATGGTTATCTACTAAGGCTTTTAAATTTTGTGGTAGATTTAAGTTTAAGAAATAAATACAAAACCAGAGCCAACAACAGACATAAAGAGTTTATCATTCGAAACTTTTGAGAGTGAAAAGGGGTCACGTCTTTAATTTTTAATGTTTATCAGGCCATGTTTGCAGTGTATAATGATTACATCCATCATGGAAATTTGTACACTTTCCTAACACATAGAATTCTTTCTCCCCCTCCCTCCATCTCTTGGTCCCTTCCCATTTCTAAAATACCTATCTCCCTGCTTCCTATTAGCTGTCTTTTACTTTATTTGTTTATTTATTTAATGTATTTGGTACAAGATCTCAGTATTCAGCTTGGACTTGTAGCGATCCTCCTGTTTCAGCCTCCCTAGCTCTGGGATTCCTGGTGTGCACCACCATGTTCAGTCTTGGTAGCTGTCTCAGCGAGCCCCAGGGTAGGTCGGTGCTGCATGCAGGACCAGGGATGGAATCTCAGTCCCGGCGCTTGCCTAAGCAGGCACTTAGTCTGCTGAGCTATCTTGCCGCCCCTTTTAATTTATTTATATTTTATATGTCTCATGTAAGAGAATCATGCAATATTTAAGGTTTGTGTCATACTGGCACAGTAGGTTTAAATATATGGATGCTCTTTATGTAACGAAAACNAATTTGTGTTAGAAGCCGACATCACTGGGCTGAGCTTTATCTGGAGTCAGAATATTGAATCAATAAGTAAAACAGAGCTCCCAAACTGCTTAGTTGAATGTTTCAGCCAAGTTCACTCCCTCCCACCCCGAGCCACCCCCGTGGAAAATCTGAGGCGATCCCTGACACCTGCTTTCCCCTCTGCCCATTTCCTTAAGAAAGACTTTATTGTTGGTTGAATACATACTTATTTGAAGAAATGAAAAGTTTAGGATGTGATCAAAAGAGTCAGTTGCGGGCATAGGCAAATATGTGTCTTGAAGCACTTCTGGATAAATTGCCAAGCCAACTGTGTAAAGAATGAGTTTGAAGTTTGAAAGAGGAAGTTAGATGAGTCAGAAGAAACCACTTCAGAATTGGGAAGAAGGGAAGGCATTAGGGCAAGATGAGGCATTCCAGGTGGGCTTAGGTCAACACTGCAACTTACGTGCAGTGTGGCACTTGATAGTTTCCATCTTTGTTTCCAATCAGCCTATAGCAAGATAGTAAATATAAAAACTAAGAAATAACAGTGCTCAAAATTCTGTGTACTTGCTATGTAGAGGGTTTTGTAAGTCATTAAGAGAGGATAAATGTTAAAATATGACCATATCCTCGCAAGTCCATTTCTGTGGAAAAGGACATGCAAGGGCAACTAACAAAAGCAGGGCCAAAATACATTTGAGAATGGACTCAGTTGTTGTGTACAAAATGTGCAAAAAGGTTGACAACCTGGGAGAAGTAGGTAGAGGGCCACGGTGGAATAAGGGAGAATGGAGTTATGTTTGCTGGAAATCAGTTTTGTCACATATATAAGTATGTATTTTTCAGTTCAGAAATACCATTTTTAGAAATTCGTCACAAGGATTTAACTGGATTTATATGAAGATGTATGTTCAAGGATGATCAGTATAATATTGTTTCTGTTAAAATTAAAACTTAGAACCTATTAATGCTACATTAGTAATGTATTTACTTGGTAAACTTTTGTACAAAAAAGTAACTCATGGGGTAATAGATATATTAATTAGCTTAGTTATGGCAATCATTTCTAATGAATCTGTGTATCAAAATATCACACTGTTCACCTTGGATATGTACAATTTTTATTTGTTGATTATGCTTCAGCAAAGGTAAAAAATTGACACATTCACATATAGCCATATAGAATGCTAATGTATAATTACATTTATTTAGACATTTTGAATAAAAAAGATTGGTCTGAAAATGGCATATATAATAAGGCTCTTCCTTAAATCTATACATAAAAATATAAAAAGAGTTACTTTTGTTTGCTCATTTGAGCAAACCATTTAATTATTATGTTTAAATGGTAATTTTAGTGGTAGCACTAGTAGTAAGGGGTAGATGTTAGCTCTATAATATTATATTTATATTGTTATATTTTTATTGTATTATTTGAGTTTTATTGAGTAGCCTTGTGTTATTTACAAATAGATTACACTATTGAAACAATTAAAACTTCTTGGAGAAAAATCTTGGTGATTTGATAGGCAATGCCCATAATATACCCACAGAAATACATGGTCAAGATTGCTCTGTATGGAATCCTCAGCATACGCCTACTGATATTTCCTTAAGGCATAACTTGGTGAAAAAATTCTGAGAAGATCCACGTTCCACGTTTCTGCATGTATGTCTAATCTACTGATCTATTTCTGAACGTTTAGCTATGTGAATAATTATGCCACTTCAACCAATAATGTTTTTCTAACTGAATTTTTGAAAAATATTGAGATTGCATTTCATGGCAGCTCCTCAGAGCCCATCTGGTCTACATAGCTTCTTCCTGACGGAGCCATGTGTCTTAGCCATCATTCATAGGAGAGCATTAAGATTCTTTTGTTGAAACAAAGGAGCCTATTAATGTCAGTAGGACATGTCTAAGTAAAAGGCCTTTTCTTCTCTTTTAACTAAGGATACATTAGCAAGGCTAGGCTGAGCATTTCAGCGGAAAGGAGTTTTGAATCTTCTTCAGGATATAAATAAATGTGTGGCTAAAGTCCTTTTTTTTTCACCTGCAGCATTGTCAAAAGAGCTTGGGCTTCAAACCTGGCCAAAACACTGTGAACTCTTTCAGAAGTATACACATGAAGTGAACAGCTCACAATGAATGTGAATTCTTTATTTATTCTCCCAGATACAGTGTATTGGTAGGTAACTAAATAAGAAAACAAATTGTACAGTATGATTATTTATAAAGCAGAAGGAAAAGCCTTTCAAAACTAACTACATCTTAAAATATTGCCAACTGTACTACTCCTATTTTCTGGTGATAAATGCAAGTATATAATAAATCCATTCTTAAAAATATAGCCAGGTGCAGTAGTACACTCTTACAATCAAGGCAGAAGGAACTCAAATTTGAGCCCTTTTTGAGCAACTTAGAGACTTAGAGAGACACTGTCTTGAAAATAGAAAGTTAAAAAGAACTGAGGTTTTAATTTAGTGCCAATGGGTTTAATCCCCAGTTTAAAGAAAAAATTAAAGCATGCTGTTTTTATAAACAAAGAACTATTGTCTCATTTTTGTAGATGGCGTTATGGTCTAGTTGGACGAAACAAGTTAAGTTGCACCAAGTCAGGTCATACAAAAGAAGACTACTTAAAAAATTGGAATCAAAATCATGTCATGCAGGAAAATGTTGGGAAAATCACCAAAGAGAAAGAATTTTAGAAAAATATTACACACAAAGACACATCACATGCAAACACCAAGCTGCCAAGTTGACTCAACCTACAGAAAGAGGATTTAGGGATGGTAAAGCTGGAGTGTGTGTAGTTTTAAAGCACCAAGGTAGTTCTGATGGGCAGCCGGCTGAGGACCACAGAGCAAGCCATCTGGCCTCTCCTGGTATTCCCGGTAAGTACAAAGGGGAGCCTACCACTGTGGAGCTTTGCAGCTGGTGAATAGGAGAAATAGTATTTATTGGCGTTGGGACTAACTAACTGATGAAAAATTGGTTTTTCAAACTCTAAGATTGAGACTACTCTTTTTTTTAATGAATAAAGTTTTTCCCGGAAAATTTCTTATGTTTTATTTTCTTATCATAAAACAATACATGTTAACTGTAAAAGTTTTGAAAATGAACAACAGCAGAACAAAGGAAGTAAAAAAAAAAAACCCTGTCATTCTACCAACCAGATATCACCACAGCAATATCCCTTCAGACTTTTTACATATAAATGCAAGTGTATTGTATATATAGTCTTGTTATATATGTTCTAAAATGAGCAATATTAACGGTAGTATTTTCTCTTGCTAATATCCTTTTGTGAAATAATAAGGGCTATAAGAAGTACTATCTTATAGTTAATTTTATTGCTTTCCTTTTAATATCCTTTTGTGAAATAGTATTTAAGGGCTGCAAAAAGTATTATCTCATAGTTAATTTTGTTGCTTTTCTATTTGGGAACATTTTAGCTTTTTTAATTCCCTGTATTTTAGGGAAGGGTCTACAGGGTATTCAAAGTCTCACTACTAGATTAGATTCATAGTGATTCTCCTGTTTACAGCCTCCCAAGTGCCAGGATTACAGGCATGTGCCACCATGCCCAGTCTCAATCTCACTGCTCACATGGTCATGTGTCACTTGGAGATTGGACCATAGTCTGAGTTGTGTGTGCTTCGCTGCTTAAATCTCAGTGTGCCCCAGGGGCGGGACCAGACTGCAAGCCTTGGGATTGAACCCTGGGCTCCTGAGCCTGCTTGCAGGCACTTTAATCCACTGAGCTATTTGGCTGGCCCTCATTTTAGCTTTCTTCCTCTTATTTTTTAATCTTTTATTTATTTGGTACAGGGTCTTGCTACGCAGCTCAGACTTATAATGATCCTCCTGTCTCAGCCTCCACAGCACTGGGATTACAAGTGTGCACCACCATGCCCAGTTTTAGGGACCAGCACAGCGTGTCAGGAAGGTGCTTAGACCACTGAGCTGTCTCCCCAGCCCTAGCTTATTGACTTATGACTCAAATTATCTTGCAAAGATCTTTCTTGACACAAATTCTTATTTGTAACTTGAATACTTCCTTAGAAATGCTATGGTCAGACTTGTTGGGTTAAAAAAGAATGTTTACAGTTGTGTCCCAGATTTTCTGATCGAGGAGATTATGAGACCACAAAACAACATAATTGATATTGTAGAGTGTGCCTAAGGAGAGTCACAGGGAGAGAAAACATTCTCTCATGCTTTCAAAGAGAACAAATTGGTCAAGCAATGGCCATGACATCCACATGGCTGACCCTGACAAAGGACCTACAAACTGCAGTACAGGGTTCCAGGATAAATCCTGAGGGGATTTGACTGACCTTATCACATACAAAAGTTACTTTTCTTGTTATATGGGTCTTGCTTTATCTTGGTCTTAACCATCCAGCAGAGGAGTATAAAAATGGGGTATATAACGTAAAGCCATATTAATATGCAGAGCTGTGAAAGGCTCGTCAACAAAGTTATTCTGCGGACAACCCACTACTATTGTGGACTACTGGACTGTGTTGGATTGTTTTGCTGAATTTTCACACCTATAATATTTAGATGTGAATGGAATACCCATCTCTGGCAGGACTAAACAAAAAAGGGATACAAAGCAAGGACCATTTTGTATCTGTATATACAGAATAGTTAGGATAGATATACGCTACTTTAGCTTAATTCAATGAGAATAAAGATTTGTAATAACAGTGTTTGGACAGGATATCCTGTCTGCATCATGTGCTATGGATAACCGCTAAGAAGATAACAATGTACAATGTATTAATTATTGAAACTATCCTATTAATTAGTTTTGAAACTGTCTCATTGCTATTTGTTTCTCAATAAAATTAAAAAAAAAAGAATGTTTACAAGTCATTGAAGACATATTGTTCAACTATCCTTTGGAAAAGATACACTAGTTACATATTTTGACCTGGATTTAGAAGCCATGAATCCTTACAAATACTGTACATTTTATAATCATTGCTAGTGTTGTTTTTTTTAATAATAAAAATGAATTTTTTTATTGCCATTTGTGATCATTTTTATAGTAGCAAAAGGGAATGAGTACAAAACAGATGCAAACACCTTAAACAAAATATTAATATATAGTTTAAAACTACATTAAAATTGGGAAAAATGAACTGGTGGGCTTTATTCCTAGTATGCAGAGCTGGTGCAACATCTAAAAATTGATTCATATAACAAGGAGTGGTGGTGCACACTTAAAAACCCAATACTCTGGGAGGCTGAGGGGGACAAAAAGTTTGAGTTCCATCTGGGTAATTTAGTGACTCATTATGACCATTTTCCATAACAAAAAATAAAAAGAAAGTGTGGGTATACAGCTCCATGAGAAGGTTCTATGTTCAATACCCAGTATAGAAAAAAGACCAATTAGTATTATTCACTAGTATTATCCCTTGTGCAGCTGAAAAAATGTATGTTCAGATGTTGTTGGGTGGACACTATGTAAAGGTCCACTAAGTCCATTTGTTCAAAAGTTTGGTTCAGTTCTGCTACCTGTTTGCTAATTTTTGTCCTGTTGATCTTGCTTTTTGAGACAAAGGGGTGTTAAGGTCAACCATTAAAATTGTGTTATTGGTTATTTGAGTTTTCATGTTCATTAAAATTTGTATCATTGCTAGTTTGATTGGTGACGGTGGATCTCAAGTTAATTTGCATTTCTTTGAATTTCTAAAGATATTTAATGTTTCCTTCCTGGTTGTTGGCCATTTGTATTTCCTGATAGAAATGCCTGATTATGTCCTAATACATATTTCAACGAGGGTATTTCCCTTTTTCTCAGGGATATAGATTCTGCGACTTCTCATGTATAGAGTAGATTTTTCCTACTTTATTTTCTTTAAAAATTTCCCTTATGATATTTTGAGAAAGCTGATAACTACATTTCTAGAACAATTACAATTCAAAGGTGACTTTACTGATGAGACATCCTTGGAAAGATTATTGATTTGACAAGCATGAAGCACAGCCATCCCACACTGGTCCACTTTGACCTTTAAATATAATGGTGTCTGCTGCTTTACAATATCTGGCTGAGCAAAAGTTCATTGCCACTTTCATAGAAATTTAAATGAATATTTCATATCTCAAGAAGTACTTAGATCTTAAGTTTGCCTCTGGTTAAGTACTATTCTGTTATAGAAATTTTAAGTGTTGAGGAGAATAAAATCAGCCAGGAGAATAAAACCACTTCTGCAACTATTCACCGAACAGGTATGATGTAAAAGTCACTGAAGAGTGAACATCAAAACGCCTATGTATAAATGTAGCTGTGTGAAAATGACACTCTGCAAATTATAGTTTAGAAATTTTACTAATACCATTGTATGCTTTGATTTATTTAATAGTGAGTATAATGTAAGTCTTAGGTTAGAAGTTTGCAGTAGAAGCACATACACTATTTCCTTTGGTGGTTCAGCAGTGGATGGGGTTAATGTGTGTGTGTGAGGGGTGATCATTCGCACAGGAAAGTTGGTAAGGAAGCTGAGATTTGAGGGGCCAAAGGATCAAGTGTGTCAGCAATTAATGTGACAGATTAAAATGCGGGATGATCCACTGTAAACCCAATGCTTAGTGAAGGAACTGGTGTCTTTTCAGAAGATCCGCAACATTAGAAAAAGGTATAGAAGCCAAAATAATGTCCAAGGGAAGAAAACCAAAGACTTTTCCAAAATCTAAGTAAAGTTGAGTTTGAATGTAGCTACAGATTTAATGAAATTCTTGGTTTGCTGTTATTTTCCATATTTTAGTCTATTTTTCTGCACTGTTTTATTACTATGTGAGGATTTTATTTCATGTGGTCAGGGAGATGTTTTTCTTTCAACATCTCTGTGTTGAAACATCTTTCTGTGTATCAAAGGTCTACACACATGTGTGAATATATAGTTTATTTTTAAGTTAGGTTCTATGGTTGGATAGGGCTTGATCTATACTTGGATTTTATAGTTAATGTTCCATGAATGTTAAGCAATTTGCTAAGCATAGAAATCTGGAGCTACAGCTTTGCTTCTCTATAGCACAGGGCATCATGGAGTATGTACACCCACCACACTGCTGGTGGCCTTCTCTAAACTGCTGGCTTTTATTTGAAAGGCAGTTTTGTTTGGCATATGACTCCAAATCTTATATAGAAGTGGAAAGATAAAATTGATAGAAACTGAAAATGAATTTGGAAAGAATTAAAAAAGAACCAACATAAAGTTGGATACTGGGGAATCCCCAAGTTTTGGAGAACACTGGAGAAGGAGGGGCCCTAAAATGTTGGAAGAGGCAACAGGAAGTCAGGAATCAAGCACAGTATTCATTGCTTTACCAGATATTCACAGTGTGGGGGTAGACAGCTGGGCAGGAGGCTCTCCTGGCTTTATGACACTGGCATTTAAGCTCAGACAAAGATGACTTCTTGGAGAGGTCAATAGGTTTCGTTAGGACTCATGTCTTCAATATGGCAATGAAAGGGTGTACTCTGTAAAAAAAAATCTGTGAATAAGAAAAACAAAAATGAGATCTGATACCAGCACTGCACGATGAAAAGTTGTCATATCTATCAAAATCCTACCTGAGCATTTACCAGGTAAAGAATGAAAGAAAAAAGGGACAGTTTTGTTGTTGGAGATACCATTACCTCCATCTTGGGTTAGTGAATGAAATAGATGATTTCTTNCTAGCTTAGACAAAAAAACAAAACAAAACAAAAAACATAGAGACAAGATTCAGTAGATGAGAGAAAGTCATTTGCCTGTGGCCTACTTGCCACTCAGCTAATTCAAGCAGATTTTTAATTCTGTTTGTTCATTTAGTTACCCCATCTGTTTCCAACACTTCTTTATATGTATTTTCTATTCCTCACTCTTCTTCCTTAGATGTGTCTGGAAAGTATACAACATTGACTAGACTGTCTTGGAATCCTTGGCTACAAATACAGAAGAGCCAGGAACAGAAGTTCTGTTGCTCCTGTCAAGATTCTTATTTTTTCTAGAAATGATGAAATGTGATTCTTCCAACATTGTTTCACATTTTCAAGATTATTTTCTATATTCTGGGACCTTTTTTATTTCAATATCAATTTAAGACCTTCAAAAGGATTGTGTTAAACCTGTGTATCAGTTTGGGGAGTATTTCCGGCTTACCATGGATGTTCTGATCCATGAGTATGGGGTATCTTTTCATTTATTTTGATGTTCTTTCATTTCTTTGGCAATGTTTTAGAGTTTTAAGAATGTAAGATCTACATCTCTTTTGGTAAATGCATTCCTAAGTGATTTATTCTTTTAGATGTTATTATACATGGGATCACTTTCTTAATTTTAGTGTAGAATTTTTCATTGCAAATAAATGATTAATATTTATATATTGATTTTGTATCCTGCAACCCTACTGAACTCAACATTCACTTATTTGTTCTAATAGTATTTTTAGGGGAGTCCTTATGATTTTATATGTACAAGGTTGTCATGATATAGTTTTATCTTGATTTTTCAGTTTGGATGATTTTTATTTCATTTTCTTACCTAACTACTCTGGATAAAAGCTTAATTATAATGTTTAATAGAAGTGGTGCAAACAGATCTTCTTGCTTTGTATTTCCATTGTTTTTTAAGTTTAATGAAGTATCAGCTTCTTACCTTTCATGTAACCTAACAATACCTTGACAAAATATTATTTTGGGTCAGATGTAATATTTTAGAGAAAGGATCCTTATATGTGGCATTGACAATCAGAATTTTCAGAAACAATGGTTAGATGCAGCATCATTAAAGGGTGAAGTCAAGGCTCTAGTAACCA
Organism: Tympanoctomys barrerae; assembly: GCA_002564285.1. Classification (NCBI taxonomy): domain Eukaryota; kingdom Metazoa; phylum Chordata; class Mammalia; order Rodentia; family Octodontidae; genus Tympanoctomys; species Tympanoctomys barrerae. The sequence continues at coordinate 10,235 of NDGN011417657.1, forward strand.
AGTATAGGTAATAATAGATGCTAAATTAATTATATTGTCTTCATGAAGGAACAGGTAGTATCTCTGGAATATTTAATCTAATGTTTATATGTTGATTTTCACTAATTTAGTTAACTTCCAAAATTGGCAGTTTTACCAATGAAAAATTATACATAACATTCATTTATATTAACTAGTCAAAGATTTGGGTTTTGTTGGACATAACAAGGGCTGAAACAGTTGTATCATCTAGAAGGGAGACCTTTCAATTTAAAGTTTTCTAATCACCCTTGAAATTCAGTTCTTAACTAGGACAACTAATTGTCTCTAGAGTGTAGTTTAAATTAACACATACACACACATACATTTATTATGACAACACTTTTTGCCAAAATATTATAACACAGATTACAGACATATAATAATGTTAAAAACACATTTCTTAGTGTGGCTAAAATAAAACTCTTGGATTTTTAAAAAAAATATAATTCCCCATTGAAAATTCCCATCTCATTAAATTACCTATCAACAACATCATCCAGGCTTATGATTAAGCCAAAATCCAGATGTTAGCCTTGACTTCTGACCTTCTACAGTCAGTTCATTAGCAAATACTTTTATTATACCTGTAACACATACCCTAAAGCCATCTCCTTCTCTTCTTTACTATCACCACCTTAGTCACAACCATCCTATTGATATCATTTTTAAAAAATGAAGTGGTGTGGTAAAGAGTCTATGGCAGTTCCTTTGGTCACTTTTACCTTTTTTTTCTGAATGTCTGAGTGAGACTCCTAACAGATCTTTCTTTTTGTGTGTGTGATTTGTTCCTCCCACCCGGCTCCACACTAAGAAAAGCCATCAGGGTCTTGCCAGTCTGTAAACTAGGTTCTATCTCTTGCCTTCCTGAAAACAACCAATGACTTCTATTCAAATTGGCATGAATTCCAGACTTCTTCTTCTAGCTGTGAAGTCTCTAGGACCTGGCTTCTGATTACTTCTTTGACTTCATTTTTTAACAGCCTACATTCTGCCCACAAAGTTCTTGTTGTGCTCATCAACCTTTTGGTCTTAAAAAGCAACAAACTCATTCTTGCCTTGGGGCCTCTGCACAGGATGTCTGGTTTTCTGGACTGGCCAGACAGCTCAGCCCCTCATCTTATTGCTGCCTGCTTCTTGTGAGTCAGTCTCAGTCTAAATGTCAGCTTCTCAGAGGCTCCTTTTACAGCCTGCTGTGGTCCACTACACCTCCCTATTTTATTGTCTGCATTACACATGTTTAGGCACATGTGTCTTCTCCCTCAGGGTTATTGTGTATCTTTGTATCCCCATAGAAAACTGTGTATAATACCTAGGAGGACTCAATAAATGTTTGTTGAATTAATAAGTGGAAATTTCAGGATAAAGCTAATATGGTAATCAAATGAGCACCATTATTTTCTGCTTGACTAGACTTTTGATAACTTTAAATAAGTAAGTAATAATCATGGGACTCAAATCTTCTTTAAGGATGAAAATTAACTATATAGGACTGGGAAGATAGCTCGGTGACAGAAGTGCCTGCCTGGCAAGTGCAAGGTCCCGAGTTTGATCCCTGGTACCACAAGTTGTGCTGGCCTAGGAAGCCTGGGTGCGCCACGATGGCCTCTGAACTGGGTGTGGTGGTGCGCACCTGTAATTCCAGCACTCAGAGGATCACTACTACATAGTGAGAGCCTGTATCATTAAAAAATATATTATATAATATTTGTTGAAATAGGATATAATCAAGATCTATTTTTAAAACATTGCATGCATTCTCTGTTTAATCTGTATATCACTAAGTAATTTACATTCTAAGTGCACTGGGTGATTGCAGGACTTAACTATTTGACTGCTCTCCAGTGTCTGGTCTATTGATAAACCATGCACAGCAATGCAGCTTTGCCTGGGATTCCATCAGAATCAGAATCCCCATGATACTCTAGTAAGGACTCTTACCAGTATTTCTGACTTTACAAAGACAAAAATTCATGTTGCCTTAAACAGAAAGTCTCAGGTGTTAAGACTCTTTAATGCTTATTATTATTGTTATTGTTGTTGTTGTTGTTGTTGTTAGTAATAGTAGTAGTAGTAGTATTTGAATCTATTTTATTCTTTAAAAGGAAAATGTGCCTCAGGTTGCAATTTCAAGGTCATAGAGGGCTGGAGTAAAGAAGGATTAAGTGACACAGGACATTTGCCTCTATGTGGAGCACCCTTTGATTAATGACAATTACTTGAGGCATTGACTGGGCCCCTGTTTCCTTCTTTTTCCATCACTACACACTTTAGGGTCATGAGATAGGAGTCTGACCCCTGCAGAAATTGTCAATTCCAAGTCTTGGATCATAGCAGCAGTGTGCTATAAATGTTCAACATGCAACTCTCTAGAGGAAAAAGCACCTTGATTTATAGCGTTTGCAGGTGTCCATAGGTGCATATGCCTGTGACAGCTGATCTCAAGGGACCAGTGAGATGACACCGGGTGTGGAGATTTGAAAGCATTCTGATAATTGGTTCTGACAGGCTAATAGAAGCTGACTCTGGCATAGAACACTGAATCAAAGCTACAAATTGTCAGCTTCAAGTTCAGGAAGTTTGAAGCAAGTGTATTCCTGGTTTCTGCTTCAGTATTTTATGTTCTGTACCTGCTTCATTAAAGTTCCTAAACTTGAAGCAGGTATAGGACAGAAAATGTTTGATAAATACACTGACACAGAAGCAATGTCATGCACCACACCAAGACTTAAAGCAAAGAAAGTCAGTTCACCCAAAAACTCAAAAAACTCAAACAAAGAGAGAGAGAGAGAGAGAGAGAGAGAGTTTAGAACGAAGTGATTTCTTTAATACTGTGTGGGTATTTGAGAGAGCACTCTGTGAAGACATGATGAAAGCCGGAGTACAGAAAGCCCTGGTTCCTCCTAAGGACAGAGCACAGATCATCTTACAGTTTCCTATAGCAGTGAAAGGCCCCGAGTCTTTTTCCAGGGCTGGCCACTTCACCCACGTTCCTCTTGGCACAGGGGCAGAACTAGGAATAGAGGAGAGCTGTGAAGGGAACAAGAGCAGGCAGTGCTCCTAGGAGAGTTTTGTCCTCCTGAGGCCCCCAGAGGTTCCCCCTTCCCTTTACTCTGGATCTTCCCTATGCCTGTAAGAAGGTTGGGTGCAGGGACAAGCATCCACGATTCTGAGGGCAGAACTGTGCAGAT
>NDGN011417672.1:0-10894 GCA_002564285.1 Tympanoctomys barrerae
GAACTCAGGCCTTTGCACTTGCCAGGCAAGTGCTTATTCTACTGAGCCATCTCCCCAGCCCCTCCATTCATCTATTGATGAACATCTAGGCTGGTTCCATATCATGGCTGTTGTGAATTTTGCCCCAGTGAACCTAGGTATGCAGTGCCCCTGTGGTATACCTTTAATTCCTTCAGGAATATACCCAGGAGTGGTTTAGCTGGATTAACAGTAGTTGCATTTTTAGTTTTCTGAGAAATCAAGGAGAGCACTTCTCCCACATAGTCCCATCAAAAGCCCCAGGCTTGTATCTTGGTGGCCCACCATAAGCCCGCCCCGTGCCTGATCCCCTCACCCTGCCTGTGAAGGGCTGGGACCTGCTTTCTATGGCTGCAATAGGAAGAGGTTGACAGCGTGTGTCCCCCACAGAGAGGCCACTGGAGATAGGGACTATGGGTTACAAGGAAGGCTTCCTAGAAGAGGTGGCATCTGTCCCTGTTTGGTATAAACTCCTGCTCCATGAGCTGCAGAGAGCCCCTGGCTTCCTCCACATGCCCCTGTTTCTGCAGAAATGTTCCCCAGGTTTGAAGCTTGCTGGGCGCTGTAGGCTCCGCGCAGTGGGGCCAGGGCCCCACATCTGTGTCCATGCAGCAGCGCTGGGCTGCACGCTCAGCATGTGGCATTGTTTGTCTCTTGCTGAATGGGCAGTGCTGTCTGCCCTGCTTTTGCTGCAGTCTGCTCCTCCCTCCCCACAACTTTACAGCCTCATCTAGCACCCGATTTCCATGGAGGCCCTGATTCCTCCACGAGAGGAGGAGGTCTTCCCTGAGCTCGTTCTGTATGTTGGTGAAACCCTGTTGTCAGCCTAAGACACTGCACGGCTGTTGGTTGTGTCCAAGTCACTTTTGGGTCACTGGCCTAGAGAGGAGGGTGGGGCTATTTCCTAAGACTGGAAAGAAGCAGGCCCCCAGAGTACGCAGACCCTGTACTCCCTGTCCCTGTGCTTTGGCTCTGAGGCTAACTCCTTCCTGGGATGAAAGAAAGGTAGAAGCCAGGAATAGTGTTGCATGCCTGTAATCCCAGCTTTCAGCAGGCTGAGGCAGGAGGATTGCCTCAAGTTCAGGGCCAGCCTAGGCTACATAGGGGTTCAAGGCCAGCTTGAATGACATGAGACACTGAGACACTGACAGTGACAGTGAGACACTGTCCCAGGAAACCAACAGGAAAAATGGAGAGTTTGCTCAGCAAACTGGGGAGCCCAGCGTGTCAGGGCTTGGAGAGCTGGGGACAGACCTTGCCCCACTCCCATGGAGGGTTGGAATGCATGAAGACTACAGGCCGTGGAGCCAGACAGAGGCCAGACTGAATCCTGACTGTGCCCTTCAGTGTGTGCTTGCGTAACACAATGGGCCTCTCTGAGCCTCAGTTTCCTCTTCCACCCTATGGGGTGGTCAGGGAGTCACAGGCTCCTGCTTGTGTGAAGTCCCGGCCCTGCTCACACTCAGTGAGGTCAGGTGCTGAACACAGCTTGCGGACTCTGCAAGGCGGCCGGTGAGCCACTGGAGTGTCAGGTACACTGGGCCCTGGGCAAGACGCGGCATGCAGCAGGGAGCGTGCGAGCTGGGAAGGGGCTGCCTGGATGTCTCCTGGCTAGTTCACTGTCACCCAGCTGTGCAGCCAGCTGTGCACGGCCCAGAGCCCCCGTGTGCCGTGAGCACCCTCCTGAGTCCAGGCCTCTCTGTGTCTTCTTCAAGCTGCCACCACACACTCTTCCGGGGGCCATCCGTGCTCCCACCAGCCACCCCTCAGCCCACCCCCACCTCTCCTGACCGCTTTCCCTCCCCCTGCGCCTGTGCCCTGGGCCATGTCATCCTAGCTCCCTCCTTATTGGCCTGGGCTGGCTTCCTGCCTGCTGGCTCAGGGCCGGCTTGTGTTGTTTCCCCACAGTGTACTAAGCATTTTGCATCATGCCCTCCGGAATAAAAGACTGGGTGTAGTTTCCATACAGTCAACTGCACTAACCATAAGCATACCCAGCAATGAGCTTTATAGTTAGGTACACACGCATGTCACCAGCACCAGGTTGAGATGCAGAATCTCTTGGGCCCCTAGAAGATCTCCTGGGTGCCACCCCAATCAGGAGCCTTCCTAAGGGTAACTCCTGTCATCTTTTTTTTCCTCCCTGCCTCCTGCTTTTCTGCCTCCCCTGCCCACCCCCAGCCTCCCTTTCCCTTCCTCTTCCTGAAGATGGAACCCAACCTTCATGCTGATCGAACCCCCCAGCGCTTTTTAATTTTTAAAAAACTATTTTAAGACAAGAACTTGTGTGAGTCTCTTAAATTAAGCTGAACTTGGACTACCAGTCCTCCTGCCTCAGCCTCTCAGAGCGCTAGTATCACAGGCACGTGCCGCGGTACCCAGACTGCAGTACCCAGAAAGATTGGTCTTTTCTGAGGTTTCATGCCAATGGGACCATGCGAATGTGCTCTTTTATGTCTGTTCTCTCATTCTTGATGTCTGTACTGTTAGTCCGTATGCTTGTGTATTTATCAGTCATCCATTCCTTTTATTACGGAATAATTTCCCATCCTGTGAATCTGTGAAAATCTCTCTATCCATTTAATTGTTGGGTAGTTTCTGGTTTGACAATTGTGATTAAAGCTGCATATTTGGATGCAAGCCTTGCATGCACGTGCACACTTACTTCTGGGTAAACAGCACAGTGTGGAGAGCTGAGTCCCAGGACGAGTGTGTGGTTAGCTGAGGGCCACATCGCCAAACGGTTTTCCAACATGGTAGCTCCACTTGCGCACCTAGCGGCTGTGTTTGAAGGTTGGAGTTGCTCCATATCCCTGTCAATACTTGGTATTTTCCTTTTAATTTAGCTACCCCAGCATGATAGAATCTGGATGTGCTTTTAATTTGTGGATAGATAGTGATGTAAGGATCTTTTCAGGTGTTTATTGATCCTGTTGGTGTCCACATTGTTGAAATACTTGTTTAAGTCTTTTGCACATCTTTTTGGCTTTCTGTTTGTTTGAGGCACAGTCTTGCTCTGTTTCTCTGGTTGGCCTGGAATTTCTGAGCTCCAGAGATTCCCTTGCCTCAGCCTCCTGCGTAGCTGGTACTTCAGCTGTGCACCACTGTGTCTGGCTGCTGCCCATCTTTTAATTGGGATGTTTGTCTTTTCCTTATTGATCTGCGTGTGATCTTTATACTCACTGAAGAGGAGTCTTGCCAGTGGTGTGTGTTTTCAACACCTTCTTCTCCTTGTCTGTGGCTTCCTTGTCTCCTCTCAGGGATGCCTGTGTCCTCTCTGCCTTGGAGTATCCAGGACTTGGAGGTGTGTGCTGAAAGAAGAGAGTAAACCCCCAAAAGCCAGGAGGTCCCCACTTCTCCCTGCTATGGCTCCTGCAGCAGCCCAGGGCCCTATGCAAATCCCATAGCTCTCTCTAAAGCAGCTGCTGGACCTTGAGGTCACCTGCTAAGCCCCCAGTTGAGAGCCTGGCACCAAAACCACACTTGCTGTGCTCAGTCCCCAACATGCCCTGGATGTCCATTCTGTGGCTCGCTGGTGCTGGGGACCAGGCACATAGCTCCTGATGGTGCAGCAACTCTCTAGGAAGGTGGAGCAGCAAGGGAACTATGATAGGAGACGCTGCAGAGACGGAAGAGTGTGAGCGGCAATGCCTGACTCTAGGCCTAGGAAGGGGAAGGGGAAGAGGGCCTGGAGTTTTGAGCTACATAGCAAATTCAATGACAGCCTGGACTAGGCAATAGAGCACAAATGTGTCTTGGGTGGGGGAGAAGGAAAGAAAGGAAAGAGGATGGAGGAAGGGAGAGCAGGTGAGAGAGGGGTGAGAGAGGGACACAGGAAAGAAGGAACAGAGGAAGAAAGGGAGGGGGGAAAAGGAGAGAATCAGATCCCAGGACCCAGTTACATGCCCAGAGGGCTTCCGGAGGATCAGGCAGTGCCACCCCAGCCAGGCCCACGTGTCCCCTTCTATCTGGGGAGGTGCCTGCTCCCAGGTTTCCAGCCTGTCCATTCGCTCTCATAGCTGAATTCCCCAAGGCTTTGGCAGAATATCAGGGGAGCCGGCTTGCTTCCCAACCTCATGGCCTGGGCTGCTAGGTTCCAGAGACCCCACTGTGGTAATACAAACGTCAAGCCAGAGCCCTGGCCCGGGGCAGGCGTGAATGGAGAGGCAGTGGGCTGGATGGAAGACCTGCGACCTCTCAGGCCATCTCCTGGGCCACCTCCTGACCTGGGTGGGGAGTTCCAGGGAGGGGAGGGGGCTGTCTGAGAGCAGAGAGCAGGGCCAAGGCTCCATGCCAGACTGTCTGCCTCTAATTGCTTATTAAGGATGCATTTGCTCATGCTTGGAGCAGTAGTCTTGGGACTTCTAATGGAGGTTTTTGATTCTTGTTTTATTATTATTATTTAAAAAAAATCATTCCAGCTTCAAGCTTCAAATTTCCATGAAGTCATTGGAGCTGGTAGCCTGACTGGAGAGGGGCCCCCTTACACCCCAAGCGAGTAGAAAGAAGCAGGCGGAGGGCGCTGAGGGCCCTGTGGTAGCTGCGCCGCCAAAGCAGGAAGTGGTGGGTCCCAGATGTGACTCACGCTCGTTAGGTAGACGGTGGAGGGAGTCGCCACATGTGTGAGACTGGACAGTGTCCGGGAAGGGCAAGCAGGACCGGGGCACCTTCCCACAGGCTCAGAGACTGGCCCAGCAGCTGAGGACTTCCAGGAGAGCCCGGTAAGGCATTGTGTGGGGTTCGGTGGCACCTGTCCCTGCAGCCCAGCCTGAGAAGGTGGGGGTGGATAGGCCCTCAGCTCAGATGTCTGAGAGGCCCCATGGGCCCGGCATGAGGGAGGCTCTGGGGCTTCCTGGGCAGACAACAGGGAGGGACGGCTCCTTGACAGGGGACCAGAGACAACTTGTCGCGGGCTTTCCCAGCCTGACAAGAAAGTGCTGTTGTGACCGCAGTGTTGTTCGTTTGGCTGCTTCCACCTAGAATTCTGGGAACCACAGGCACTCAGCTGTCCACATTTCTTTTCAAGGCTGTAATTTTACATTTACAAAAACACTTGGCTTTTCTCAAAGAAAGTAAAAAATTGGCAGGGGGAATATTTTTTATTAAATAAAACAACAACAACAAAACCTGTGCGAGTGGGGCCTGGTGGTGCAGTTCAGTGGAGGAGCACTTGCCTAGTGTATATGCAGGGCTGGGCTCTGTCTCCAGAACCACAAATAAAAGAAAAAAAAAATTATTAAAGCTTTAAAAGGACAGAGGGGCTGGGGCAATAGCTCAGTAGAATAAGCGCTTGCCTGGCAAGCGCAAGGGCCTGAGTTCAATCCCTGGTTCCACAAAAAATAAAATAAAAATAAAAATAAAAAGGACAGAGACCACAGCTGCCTCAGAGAAGGGGAGCCCTGTCCCTTGCCTCCCCTCCTTGGGGAGCCACGGCCCTTGAAGCAAGGTGGATAGTGTGGAGGGCCCTTGTTTAAGCACATGTGCTGTTACAGCTTAGAGCAGGTGCCTCCTCCCCAAGTCACGGCAGATTCAGTGGCAGGGGTAGCAGGGACTAAGCCTTCCTCCTGGGCAGGGCCTGGATGTGGGGCTGCGGCAGGCTCCTGGCTCCAAGGCCTGGATGAAAGGCCACGGCGTGGCTGGCTCTGCACGGAAGGGCTGTGTGACCATGGCTGCCGCCAGCTCAGCCGCAGATGTGCAGGTAGGTGGTGTGAGGGGGGAGCTCTTTGTGTCTGGAGATGGACCAGGCTCTGCCAGGGTCTCAGCCCACATTGTATGAGCACATTTAAACTGTGAAAGCACCTGTTTTAGTGTACCTTAGGAGAAAAAAAATCTGCAAAGGACATAAAATCCGTAGCATTATGAAGGCACTACTGTCTAGAGCAAGGCTAGTGGAGACACTTAAATGACAAGCAGGCATTTGAAAGGAAGTCTGTAGTGCCCTGCAGGAAGTGCGGTGTCTGGGGCTTGGGAGGCCTGTTCTGCACACAGTGCAGTTCTGACCTGGCTGGGTATCCTCCCTTCACCAGAAGCCCTGGGCCTCCTGGGGTTTTCCTTCTGCTCTTGCTTCAGGTTATGGCTATGGGGTTGGGGCTCTCTGATTATTGGGGATTGTGGGCCTCAGTGGAAAAGGTGTGGCTGCCGGCAGTGTCTCTGTGAAAAGACATGGCCGTGTCCCAGGGGCTGATTTCTGGGGTCGAGTGAGGAGGGGTCTCTGTGCCAGGAGGAGGTCTAGGGGTACGGGATCAGGAGGCGAGTGCTGTGAGGGCTTCAGTGGGAGAGGTGGGATGGGGCATACTGACAGGCCAGAGATCCTCCTCCACAAGAAGACAGAGGCCCAACGTGATATCCTCGAGGGGTGTGCACCCCAGCCTCCTTTTACAGTTTGTAACTATTGGTCGGACCCTTACTGCCCTATGTGATAGATGTCATTTGCCCCCAGTTTGCATGGGAAAGACAGAGGCCCAGGGGTACATACAGTCTTATTCTGGAGCTCCCAGAAGGAGCTGGTGTCCACCTGTATGCACCCCATTTGTGGGGAGCTGTCATGTTTGCAGTCTGAGTCGGGTCAGAATGCTGTCCTTGTCTTTGGAAGCTGGGTTGGGCCAGGGAGCTGAAGGACTGATGCGGGTTGGAAGAATCAGGCTCCTGTAAGAAGGCCCCGTGCCTGCCTGACCTAATTGCTGGGCCCACTTCAGGATGGCCGGGGGTCCCATGTTACAGGACATAGCTGTTTGTACCACTGAGCCTGTCATCCTTGCCATTCCACCATGCTGACTCATCCTGAGAGGCTGTGTGGTCCCTATCTGTGCTGTTTTGTCTCTTCTGCTCTGGTCCTGGAGGAAGAGGATGTGGGGCTCATTCACACTGAGGTGACAGCAGCATTCCGCCACTTGTCTTCAGAGAAAGTCCGAGGATCCCCAGCGCACAGATGGCGCTGTCACCAGGGGCACATGTCCCAGAGTAACCCATTCCAGACTCTTCTGGGTCAGGAGCGGTGCTTTCACCGCACTACACAGACCTGGGAGCTGGCGTGAGTCTGCTCTTGGAACCTGGAGAGGCAAGGGCATCTGGAGGTCACAGTCCACCCTCCCTCCAGCAGAGAACACACTCTGGTCTGGCGGCCCAGACTCCTATCCCTTCGGCCTCCCCCAGCAGGGGTGAGACGGTCAAGCACAGAGCCTCGGTGCATCTGCAGTGTGGGCTCACTCGCGGGCCGTGCATGAAATGCTTGCACACACCGCCTGGGCATCTGTCATTCTCAGTGCCACAGAGCTCTTTGCCTTGGGTAGGAGGCTGGATGTCACTGGGAAACTCAGGAGGTGATGATGGCCAGGGCTGGGTAACAAGGGCCTTCCTGGTATCCTGTGTCCTTACTTAAGTTAATCGAGTTCTCTGTTTCCCTTTCCTTTATCTACAAAATAGGGCTGATAGGCTCAAATGGGACCCTATCAGGGAGGCTCAGTGGGAGCTCCAAATGCATAAGAAATGCTTCCCCAGCATCTGAGACAATGGTTTGGTTGGGTAGCTGTCAGCAGTGGCTGGAGCCCCTGCAGCCTGTGCATGGAGGGAATCCTGCCAGGCCTCTGTGCAGTGACCCTCTGTCCCATCCAGGGGGGTAGTGTAGCACCCCCTCCCTGGCCAGCCATAGGCATCCGGCTCTACCTGTTGCTGCCCACAGATTGCATAACCTATCATGTCATGCCCGGGGCATTGCCCAACCCTGGTGCAGACCCACTTGGCTGAAGTGCCTCCCTTCCCTGCTTGCCCTGGGAGCCTTTCTGGAAGGAACTAGGTGGTGAGGTGAGGTGGTAGAGAGCCTTGGACCAGAGTTTTGTCCTCCTTGGTGGCTTCTTTCTCTGACTCTTGGGATGAGAATGTCCTGCCACCATGGCTGTCTTCACTTACAGGTCTGTTTCATGGGCATTTTCTGGGTGCAGGGTTGGGAGATGAACCCCAGCCATTGCTGCTGATGGAATGGGGTGTGGACAGCTGACCCAGTGCTGGAAAGAGCTGGGAGGATGCCTGGCTCTTTCTCCTATAGCATCAGGTGTGAGTCCTGGTCTGGCTTGGCAGCCCCCCAGGACCTGGCCTGTCCTCCCCTAGCCCTTCCTCTCACCCCCTCGATGCTCTGGACCAGCCTGCCCACTTCCTACTTGTCTGGCATGCTGCCTTGCCTGGCCTCTGGCTGTGGTCCCCTCTGCCTATCTAGGTGCCCTCCCAGCCACTCTTGGCTTGTGTCCCCAGTGAGGCATCCCCTTCAGGGGGATCTGCCACATCTGTGCTGAGCCAGTCCCTGGTGGCTGCCTCCCTCCTGCCCATTAGCCCTGCTTTGAGCCCTTGCTTCATGCCGTTGCTGGCACCTGGGTTGCCGCTCTGCCCATCCTCCTTTTGGCCTCTGTCTCTCGGTTTGCTCTCGCACTGACCCCTGAAAGAGGCTCCTTAAACTCAAGTCTGAGGGAAAGGGGTGCAGTGAGGTCTTTGCTGCAGGCAGCCCTGCTCTCAGGCACGTTTCCGAGCCCTTGGCCCCCTCCTGCTTCCGGGCTCTGCCTCCCCAGCTTTGCAGCAGGCAGTGTGGGCAGAGGCCAGGAGGGCTGGGTGGGCCCTGCCTGCTGTCAGCCCGGCCCTGCCCCAACCTCCCACACATCTCCCACAGCCACATCTGGCTGGGGAGGCGGAGGCCTTTGAAGTCTGGAGGCACTGCTCTAATGGGGACCTGGGCTAATGGGACACAAGCCTGTTTTTGAGACACCCAGACTCCTGGGAGCCATTGGGCATTCCCTGGGAAGGGGTGTGGCAACGGCAGGCAGGGTCTGGGGGCCAGGACAGCACTTCCTTGTTGGGCTTGGCCTTCTGGGCAGCCGGGCAGTGAGGGAGGAGAAGAGCTGCTTTGGGTGGCTGACAGGAAGTAAGGCGCCTGGAACTTGAAGGGTGTCTCCTGGTGCTATGTATGTTCAGGTTTCTCTAGCTCTGACCCTTTGTGATTGGAGTTGGTGGCGTGAGCCTTGGGGATGGCCCTCATTGTGTGCCATGCTCTGTGCCAAGCCCCTGAGGATTGAGTGCCATTACCAATCCATTCTCTTGGCAAGGAGGCTGAGGCCCAGTGAAGCAGGTTACTGACAGGCCCAAGGTCAAACAGGTCCGCCAAGGTGGCTTCCTGCTCCAATGCTTGGTCTCAGGGTCCATGTTATGTTCCCCACCATAGCTCTGCTGCTTGCCTCCTTGACATTTGTTTTCCTCCTGCAGCTTACTTATCACTTGTCTGTCCTCCCCCTAGCACAAGCTGCACAGGGACCCCTTGCTTGCTGTGGCCTCGGCACCTCACCCTTTGCCTGTGTGAGGCAGAGGCCTGAGGCACTGGGCTCTTTCCGTAGGCCAGGCTTCTGTGAAGGTTCTGTAGCCAGGAGGTGAGGTCATTGCTGGAGGAGGCCACAGTGGGAGGAGGGGTTTCATTTCCACTATCAGGTGAGAAACTGAGTCCCGAGAAGCAAATGACACACCACAGCTCAGGCAGGTGGCACTGGGGACTGGTGGGGGCTAGTTGGGGTCTGGTGGATCCCACAGTGGTGGAGCTAGGATTCTGAATCTCCCTGCTCCAGGCAGCCCAGGACCAGGAAGCAGGGCTGTGTGGGGCCAGAGAGCTCAGCTTTTTTTCTTTGCAAGGGGGGAGGGGCCGGGTAGGGGGAGGCTTTGGAGTCAGACAGGGACAGGGAAGCCTAGGTGGGCTCTGGGGCCAGACCTGTGGGCAGCCTTCTGGGAAGAGGCAGCATCTGAGGATGCCCTACGGGGCAAGCTGGAGTTGCCAGGCAGAGGAGTATGGAGGCGGGAGGTAGCAGCATTCTTAGGCCACCCTGGGCTGGAGATGAAAGGGTGGGGCTTATTTGGGGAAGAGAAGTCAGTCAAATCACACAGCTTCGGAGAAGGTCTCGGGAGGACCTGGAGTTTTCGACCAGGGTGAGAGCAGGGGCTTGGCATTCTTGCTGTTTTAGACAGGTGCGGGGAGCCCTCCTGGGTGATCCCAAGGGGAAGCCTGGGTGCAGGGGACCTGGGACTCCTGGGACCTAGGCTCCATCATGGTCCTGCCATGTCTAAGTGGTGGCCTGGCTCTGAGAGGAAGGGTCCTGTGATACCGACTGGGGACTCAGGCCCAGGGGTCAGCTCTGTGCCACCTGCACCTCTTTGAGGCCGGTCCGGAAGCCGGGGCTGTGGTTGGTGGGGGTGGTGGGGTGGGGCTGCTTCCCCTGCAGAAGGCTCTTCCGGACCTCAGCCTGCTCCATGAGGCACCCCTCCTTCTCTTCACATGTCCCCTTAGGCTTGATAGGGGGCCTCAGGAAGCCTCTGGGGTCTGCTCGTCTCTGTACCTTGACATAAGCTGGGCACTTCGACACAGTGTTGTGGGCACCACATTGGAACGTGTGGGCCAGGTTGTGGCTTCAGGCTGGCTGTCAGGATGGGAAGGGGCCGGCTAGGTAGAGAGGCCTTGATGAGCTGCCTGTGTGGCCCCGACTCTGGGTAAGAGGTCCCCACCCCTAGACTTCTCTGTCACAGCCTTCTCTGCTGGGCCCCAAGGGATGGGATCTTAGAAACCCTGGAGGGGCCAGGCCTGAGGAGGGTGAAGAGTCACACTAGTCACATCTGGTGGGACCCGAGCTGTACCTTAGGTCTCCTGGCATTTAGCCCTATGCTTGTGACAGGTGGGAAAACTGAGGCAGTGGGTCACTTTTTTTTTGGACTGGATGTTTATTTTTATTAATTTTATTGAGAAACAAATAGGAATGAAACAGTTTCAAAACAGGCTAGTAGGACAGTTTCAATGATTAATACATTGCATATTGTTGTCTTCTTAGTAGTTATTCATAGTACAAGATGCAGACATGAT